>JARWLC010000016.1:33947701-34211018 GCA_033318265.1 Phyllotis vaccarum | reverse complement strand
TACTGATACCTGAGCTTGATCCCCAGGCCCCTCGTGGCAAAAGAAGAGAACCAACTCCATTAAATTATCCACTGACACCCACACACTCACAGGCAGTGGCAATTCATGTCCCTTGCTCCCTACCATACACAATATAAATAACAAATGTAATAAGTGTAGCTAGAAGTTTTCTGACCTGTCTGGGCCGCAGTCTGAATGACTCCCACCCACAGTCCAGCAGCTATTTATAAAATAATTACTCAGAGGCTTATATTAATTACAGCTGTTTGGCCTATGGCTCAGGCTTATTACCAACTAGCTCTTAAAACTTAACTCAACCCATCTCTATTTATCTATTGCCACGTGGCTCATGGCTTCACCTGTGTCCACTACATCTTGCTTTCTGTGCAGCAGCCTGCAGTGTCTCCTTGATTCCACCCTTCTTTGTCTTCTCTCTCTGCTTAGATTTCCTGCCTGCCTCCAAGCTGCCTTGCATAGGTCAAAACATCCTCTTTATTAACAAGTAGTAACAAAGTATATTCCCAGCTTAAAGCTTAAAGAAAGGCATCCCCTTTTATGCCTAATCAAAAAGAAGGTTTCGGTTTCAATAGAAAAATCACTTATAGCAAAACAGATATCAAGCAAGAATTACAGTTATAATTTTTAGTTTATTTGAATTTATCAAAATTAAAGAAATATTTTATCATCTACCTTATCATTGTGAGTCCAAAGTTTCATATACAATTTACCTTTTATTATAACTAAGGAAAACTATAATTATAACTATCTAATCTTCACTTCCATCAAAGGCCACAAAAGGATATAATATTACCTAAATAAACAGAAAGCACATTGCAAGCAACTTCCAAATTCTAGAAATGACAGAGATATCTGGCTGCCTGGATATCACCTAAAGTTCCTCTATAACATCAAGCATCCATCCTCAGCCAACAGGCCCAGAGTCTCTGGCATATCTTTCAGCAAAGCAGAGAATTTGAAGGATTGTTCCACCCACCTTGTCAAGGTTTGTCAGTAGCTTCTCTGTTTCCTGTAGAATGTCTGACAATTTTCTCTGCAAAGCAGGAACCTGAAGGACCATCTCAGCTTGTTCTGCAAAGTTTCAGAGGTCACTTTCCTATGGGTCCTGCATATCCAGTTTACACAGCGTACTGTCAAGCAGTCAAGGCAAGAACCGTCTCTTTGCCACAAATAAAGTAAACTCCACATGGAGTCTCTTCTGTGCTCATCATCCTCTTGAAGTAGATTGGTGCTACCAGGAGCTTCCATGTCTCACTGTCCAGAAAACTCTAAGTTCTTAGAACATTTTAAATGTCATACTCCGTAGGTCTCTGAAGTGTTTGGAGATATATTTTTGTATACCTAAAATTTTAACTGACATGACTATAAGTTGATTATTATAGATGACTATTAATATGCATTTTAAATATAATTACAATTTTAAATGAACTGTATAAGCATAGTACCTTAAACAAGAGTAGAAATATACATACAGTGTAACAAAACTGACCGTAAATTTGTATTAATAAACCAAAATTCATATCAATGTAAAGTATTTAAAACATGTAATTGCTTTTTAAAAGTAGATGCAATAATCTATTCTTTTATCCTATCATATCTATATTCTCTTTTCTTTTTCTTTTTTTTATAGGGAGATTGACTATGACCAATAACAAAACCCTCTAGACAAAGATAAACATTTATAATCTATTTGGGGGGAATGTGAGCATAGTTTTCTAGACTACTTCCTGCTGACTGGCGGTGCTGGCGATCTTTGAGGGACACTGAGGCTAGATTATCTTAGTCAGTAACCTTGAAGCTGATGTGAATCATTTGGGCCATCTATTCCCATCAGAGATTTTTAAGGGGGGGGTCTTCCTCAATCAAACAATATTTAGACTGGAAGCAATCTATAAGTTCTCATCTTCTGTGGAAACAAAAGAAGAACCTCTTTTCCAAAGCAACATATCCTTAGACCCAAATTTCAAAGTCAAGATACCTTTAAAATATGTATGTTGGTTTAACTTTGCAGCCCCTAAAATCAAATGTCTATTTTCAGTTAGCTCATTAACAGTCAAAACTTTAAAGTAAAACATAGTAATATACATAATCCAGACTCTGTATATTTTTCATTTTTATGTGTCTTATTATATCTTTGTTACTCTATTTCTCTTTTTTTTAAGGATTTTCTTTACCCTTTTTCTTTTCTCTCCCAAGCCTATGTACATTTTACACACATTGTAACCTGTTTAGAGATTTTCTCCATCTGAATCTGTTTATTGCGAATCTTTAATCATTTTTTAGTCAGGAGAGATTTTAAGTTGCTATACTGTGTGGTTAGGGACTAAACTACTGCTGACTCCACACGGTCAGCTTTTCAACATAGCAGCTTCTGGGAGACACATCTCTGAGACTAGGAATCCCAGTGTAGCTCCATTTCTGTGCATTTAGAATTTTTAAAGCTTTCTCTAGTCTATAGGGATCAATGGTGGGAGCCATTTCTAGCCAGAAGTTTCCTGACTCATCTGAGCTGCAGTTCAAACAAATCTCTCCCACCCGCCGTCCTGCAGCTACTTATAAAATAATTACTCAGAGGCTAATATTAATTACAAAGTGTTTGACCTTTGTCTCAGACTCATTACCAAGTAGCTTTTACAACTTAATTCAACCCATTCTTATTAATTTATGTATTGCCACGTGGCTCCATGGCTTTACCTGTGTCCCATTACAAATAATTTTTAAGAAGTAACTGGGCAGGACATGGTGGCACATTCACTTAATCCCATCACTGGAGATCTCTGAGTTTGAAGAGAGCCTATGTCAGCCAGGACTACATAGTGAGACTCCATCTCAAAAAACAACAAAGTACTAATTTTTGTACTAACATGCAAAGGGGAGATGCTAGGGAAATACAGAACATCTATTAGCTACAAGGGAACATTGTGTGTCTATAAGAGCAGAAACAAGAATGCATAATAAAATATCTACAAAGCTGGGTGTTTCAGGCAGCATTTGCTGGCACTGTGTGTGTAATAACAAACACAGTTTTTCACAGAGTACCTCAAGCCCAACCTCATGTCACTTAATGTCAGGGACCTCTGGGGTCTGGGAGGGCACCGGAAGATCTGTGCTGCTCAGCCCCACATAGGTACCCCAACAGAAACAAAACTACAGAGCCCTGGTTCCTGTGATTGTCCCAGGAAGGAAGTGAGTAACTGAGGCCAGAGGCAGTACTGGAGCTGTGTTCTCATCTGCAGGAGACAGGCAGCCTGCCCACCATACACCAGTATGACTAATGGTGCTGGAGTATCTCCAAGTCCTCTGGCCATGCAGGTGGGGAGACAGGTATGGCCAGGGCCAGACTCCATTGTGGCCTGGGGCTGTGAAGCCCTGAGTCACAAGTACAGCATCTCTTTCCTAAACCTCTCTTTGGCCCAGCTGTAATTCCATCCTTTTCCCTAACCTCATTTCCAGAACAAGGAACTGTGCCTTGGAAAATCAGTAACTGGTCACAGGTATGGGTTGAACCTGTCCTGTGCCATGCTAGCTGTGTGACATGGAGAAAACTATTTAACATCTCTATACTTCCTTTGCTCTTTGTAAAACAGACCAATCCAAATGCTACTTGACAGGCCATTGGGAGAACTGGATGAGACATACTCAGAGAACACACCGAACAGGGCTAGAAAGGTGGTTTAGTCAATAAAGAGCTTGCCACGAAAACATGAGGACCTGGGTTCAATCACCAGAACCTAGGCAATTAAAAAAAAGGTGTAATGATGCATGCTTGATACACCAGCTCTGCAGAAATAGGCAGGAGGATGGATCCCTGGGACTCAGTGACCAGCCTGTCTAACCTGTTTGGTTGATTTCCGGCTAATGAGAGACCCTGTCTCAAAAACATAATGTGGACAGCACCTGAGAAACAATATGCAAAGTTGTGCCATCTGATCTTTATGCACATCCACACAGGAACATGTCTGCCTGCACATATATATGTACATATGTGCACAGACACATACATGAATATACATGCACATCGATATGGACATACACAGACTCTCAGAATGTCTGCATGTAGAAGGGATCCAGTTCAAACTCCCTGAAGACTGCCTTCTGTGTGTGTGTGTGGAGCTAGTAAGCAAGTGAGTGGGTCCCCTGGAAGAACATCCTTCCCAAATGCTAATGGCATCAATGGAGGAAGTCGTGATAGGAACATAGGGCACAGAGGGAGTCTGTGACTGGCCTTGTCAACTTGACATAACCTCAGTGTGGGGTTGCCTGGATAAGGATGGCCTCTAGGCATGTCTGTGGGGGACTTTACTGGTTGCTTTAATGGATGTGGGAAGACCCACCTGAGAATGTGTGGCACCAGTCCCTGGGTTCAGGGCCCTAGACTGTATAAGATGTGCATGTATTCATAGGTCTCTGATCTTGTCTGTGGCTATGATGTGACAAGTTGTTTCTTGACTGTAGGCAGAATTTTCGGTCCTCCCTCCCAATGACCACACAGAGACTTGTTATTAATTACAAATGTTCGGCTGGTAGCTTAGGATTGTTACTAGCTCTTACAACTTAAATTAACTCATTTTTAAACCTATATACTATCACGTGACTCAGTGCCTTTTTTCAGCAAGGCAAGTTTATATTTTTTTTCTCTCCACATTTCCTAGCAACTTTGCCCTTCTTCTTCCCAGAGTTCTTTCTACTTTACTCTCCCACTGGTACCTCTTCCTACCTAGCTATTGGCCACTTAGCTCTTTATTAAACCATAAGAGCAGCACATCTTCACTGCACACAAAAAGATCATTCACAACACTTGACCTTAACTTCCCCACTGTGATGGAACTAACTGAAACTGAGGGCTTAAAGAAACCCTTTCTCCTGTGAGTGGCTTCATAAAAGATGTATTTATTATTTATGTGTATCTGTGTGTAGCTCTGTGAGTTTATGTGTGCCATGTGTGTGCAGGAGCCCAAGGACACAAAAAGAAGTCATTAGTGCCCTCAGTGCTGGCATCACGGGTGATTGGGAGCTTTCCTGCGGGTGGGCAGAGCAGAACACAGGTCCTTTGCAAGAGTAGTAAGCTCTCCCAGCTACTGAGCCATCTCTCCAGCAGCTCCCAACCCAGCACTCCCAAAACACACACACACACACACACACACACACACACACACACAAAGCTGCTTTTTGCCAGGATTTTTTTTTTTTTATCACAGGAGAATGAAACTAAGACCAGGTCCTGACGAGGGGGCCTAAATGAGGTGCCTGGAGCTTACTCTACATACTGTACTCACAGAACCTGAAGAACAAGGGTTAGACAGCCCACATAGTGGGAGGCACTTCCTGTGAGTTCAGGTGACCACAGGTGACCTTGCTTTGCCATCCCTATCTGTCTGACCTCGGGCATTGGCCTCTTGGCTAAAAAGAGAAAAAAACAGTTGCAGGGGCAGGGGTGTTGTGTAACTGGGATGGAAAGGCACTATGCGGGAGGCCATCAATAAACGGGGAAGTCAGGACACACAAGCTGTTGAGGGCCAGCCATCCGTTAAAAGAGCTTTCTGTGTCACTCATTTTCCAGAGTGACATAAGTACCTTAGGACTTGCACCTGCCACAGTGCAGGAACTTCCTAGATTAGCACTTAATAAAGTCACCCAAGCACAGCATTGTTCTTACCTCAGTGTGCCTGGCCATGGAAGCTTGGGCCACTTCCTGAGAGGACAGGATGGAAGCTCTGAATAGGGCTTCCTGACCCCTTAGAGCAGGGGCTTCCTCCTCACTACTCCACACTTGTACAGTGGCTCATTCTGACATCCCAGGACAGACATTTCTGAGGTGTCTCCAAGGTTCTGGAGAAAGGGAAAGGTCCCAAAGAATATGATGGTCACAGCATGCCCCTCACCTCAAAACTCGGGCAGCCATTTACTGATCCTCTCCATCAAGTAGGAGTGTGTGTGTGTGTGTGTGTGTGTGTGTGTGTGTGTGTGTGTGTGTGTGTGTTTCATCTGTCTGTGGAGACCAGGGCTCAACATCCGTGTCTTCCTCAATCTCTCTCCATTTTGCTTTTGAGACAGGCTCTCTTACTAAACTCAAAATTCATCAACCCAGATTGGCTAACTCAGTGATCCCCAGGGGCCTGTCTCCATCTCCTCAGCCATGGGATTATGGGTGCACCCCAGCATTTATACTTGGATTCTGGAATGGGACTCAGGTCATTATACCTTCCCAGCAAGCATTTCAGTGAGCTGCCTTCCAAGCCCTTCGAAGAGGATTCCAAGCATCTTTGATGGTGGGATGGTGAAGAGAGAATTTTGTCTATCATGGCACACACATAGAACTGCACAGAGTCATCTAAAGTGAGATGGCCAGCCTGGCCAGATGAGAGCCATGGGTAGGAATTAAACAATGGGGACACAGGGCATCTGTCCCTCCCCCCTCAACCTTACCTACTGGTCCCAATGCCCAGTTTCATTTACCTTCACCTCAGAAGCTAAGATGGGGTGGCAGAGCCACCAGATACCTTATGAAGAACATCTGTTAGCACTGTACTTGCCCCCCCCCCCCATGGTGTAGGCTGTGTGATTAGAAATCCAGGAAGTTCAACAGCCTAGAAGCACTTGGCCACCACAGTAGCTGGTGCCAGGGTAAACAGGGCCTGGCACAGGACTGCAGAGCTCTGTCCCAGGGCAAACACTGTCCTTTGCCAAATAGGGAATTGTTTTCGCCAAGGCAAGAGAAAAGCAGTTCCGCCAAGCCCATTGACCACTCACCCCACCCCAGCCTGACATCATTCTTACTAACCTGCACCCAGAGGCCAGGGAGGGTGCAGGCTCTCCTGACCGTGAATAGAAGACATAAAAGTTTACTGAGAAAGAGAGAAAAATTTTTTAAAAAGCAAGAAAAATGAGTAACCAAAGTCATAATGCTTTTACTAACAACACAAAGCCACTACCCACCTCTGCATAGGTTCCCCACACCCTCTGCAGATTCCAAACACACTCTATCTCAAAGAGCCCTACCAGCTTGGCAGGCAGAGAGGAGTGAGCCAGCCTACTCTCCAGGAAAAGGGGTTCAGAATCCCGAAAAAAGAGGTGCTCTAAGGCATGAAAAGTCAGGTTTCCCTGAGTGCCTGAGGTAGATTCTCAGTTTGTGAGCCTCAGTTTCCCCATCTAAGAACTGGAGGTGTAAGATGTCATTTAAAGGTGAGCCTGGGTTTCCAAGACAAGAACCTTGGGCTGGTAAGATGGCTCAGAGAGTAAAGCCAATTACTGCCAAGCCCAAGGATCTAAATTTAACCACTAGGACCCAGGTAACAGAAAGAGATTTGCCTCCCTGAAAAATCTGTCCTCTTTGTGTGTGTGTGTGTGTGTGTGTGTGTGCGCGCGCGCACACACACACACACACTATAATTTTTATTTATTTAAAAAGTTTGTGTATGTAAGTGTGCATGAAAGTGTGTATGTGATGTATGTGTGTATGTGAAAATGTATGTGTGTGTATGTGTATGTGCGTGTAGGTGTTTGTGTTTATGCACATGAAATGTAAGTGCACACAAAGGCACAAAAGAGGGTGCTGGATCCCCTGGAGCTGGATTTACAAGTAGTTGTGAGCCCGGATGGACACTAGGAGTAGAACTTGGGTCCTTGAAGGGCAGCAGTGCCTTTCATTGCCAATTACATCTCAGCCTCAATTTAACCCAAGAGAAACTGGGCCCTGGGCATGGATAGCTGTGAACTGGGCTACGCTGGCCTCCTGCTGAGCAGGCTCCTCTAGGAGTCCAGTGAAGTCAGAGAGATTTCTATTTCTTCTTAATTTTACTTTAATTTTATTCTATGGAGGAGGTTACAAATGTGAAGGGCAGATATGGAAGGACTGGAAAATGAATGGGGTTGGGGCATATAATGTGAAATTCCCAAAGAATCAACTTTTTAATTATCTTTTTTTTTAAAAAAAAGACTCATCTTCTGGTATTTTTCTTGATTAAGGATTTGTGTGATCCAGTGTATAGTCACACAGGTGAGACCTGGAGTATGAGCACACTGGTGTGAACCGGTGTATGCACCATGAAATCAGAGGACAACCCCAGGTGTCGTCCCTCAGGACCATTTGGGGACATTCTCCTTTTATCTCCAAGCTTAGAGCTTGCTGACGAGGCCCGGTGGGCTGGCCTGCCACCGCTTTTCCATCTTTCCAGTGTTGAGATTTCAAAAGCAAGCACCACATGAGCAGCATTTTCTACATGGGTTCTGGGAATTGAACTGGGGACATTGCATGTATTTTACTGTAGGGGTGACATGTGGAGGTCTGAGGACAGCATGTAGGAATGCGTTCTAGAAACTGAACTCAAATCTAGCTTGACAACAAACACCCTTACCCACTGCCCTTCCTGTTAGGATTTTGAAAGTGTTGCACACCTCACACCCACCCCTCGGGTGTGATTTCTCTTTGCACACTGTGTAGACACTCCGGACAAGATACCCAGACACATCTAGCACCTCCATTTCGCTCCAGGCCCTGTATGGAGTAAAATTATACCCAGAGATCTTCAAACACTCCACATTCATTCCCAGAACTACATGCTTGCAGACCTGTAAGTGCAGAGAGATTCCCACCACACACCCATGAGCCGGTACATGGGATCTCTGCATGCTCACTAGGTGTTCATAGAGCCATACACAGTAGGGGAGGAGAAGCCCTGATGTGAGGCCAATGTCCCCCAAGCCACAGCCTTAGAGACCAGCCTCTAGGGCTAGATGGCCCCCAGCGCCCCAGGCCCTGGCCTCAACTGCCTCTGTGTCTTCCTGAGGCTTAATTGTCTTCTCTTCAGAGCAGCCAGCACCTCCTCAGGGTTCCCATGGTCAGGAATGCATCAGCTATACTGCCTTAATGGTTCACCACAGATGCGGGGACACTTGACCATCAGCGCCACACAGGCACCTACACAAGCCGATAGAAGCTACACTCTCCAGTCCTTCCATTTGAAGTACCCTGAGTGACCGTGATAGATGAAGAAGGACACCCTAGGCTCAAGCCTCAAACTAGTGGAATGCTAATGACTTGCACCCGTCTTGTTGACCAGAATTAGTCACAAGGTGGCACCTAACCTCAGAGGCCCCTAGAAATTTAGTTCCCATGCTTGCAACCTTTCCCTGCTGCTGCCCAAACTAATGTCATGCCAGAAAACAGTATGTAGAACTGGGGGCAGGGCTGCTTGCTGGGACAGTATGAGGAGCTGAACTCAATCCTCAGAACTCACATTAAAAACAAGGGTGCCAGGGCACAGGCTTGTGGTCCCAATACTGGGGAGGTTGAGATCCTGGGGCTCAGCAGACAGCTAGCATTGCTGACTTACTGAGATCCTAGCTAAGTCAGAGACTCCATTTCAGAAAAAAAAAGACAATGGCTTCTTAGGCCAATACCCAGGATTAACCTCTAGTCTATATGAGTGCATGTATGTGGTCCTACACACACACACACACACACACACACACACACACACACACACACACCACACACACACAGAGAGAGACATGCATGTATTTGCACCTGTATGTACCCACACACATGAACATATACATGAAAACATACATATGTATATGTGCGCATAACATAAAAACAAGACGAAAAACAGGTAGTCTTTCATTCTCTTACAGTTCTGCACTAAAAGGATCCCAATGGCTCCAGGAATACCCTTACGCCTCATCTGGTGACTTCTTTCTCTCCCCCATTTTCAAAACCACACACATAAACACACACACACCCTTACACACACACAACTACACATACACCCCCACACCTATACATACACACCTACACCCACACACATACACTCATACCTACACATACACACCTGCATAAACTCATACCTACACATACACACCTACACACATACATACCTACACATACACACCTACACACACATACCTACACATATACACCTACACACACACCTACACATATACAACTACACACACACCTACACACACTCATACCTACACATACACACTTACACACATACATACCTACACATATACACTTACACACACACCTACACATATACACCTACGCACACATACACCTACACATATCACACACACACACTTCCTCATGTGACCTTTCTCTACCAGATCATCCATGGTAATCTTCCCATTTCAAGTTCCTTAATTCATAATATTGACGAAATTTGGGACAAAATCAGATGTAGCTCAGGCTGGCCTCAAAGTTGCCACACAGCTGAGGATAATAGTGAGCTCTTGATCCTTCTGTTTCTGCCTCTTAAGATCTGGAATTAAAGCCATGCACAACCATGCCTGCTTTACTGGTTTCGAGGCCCAAATGCAGAATTTGGCCTCTGTCAGTCAAGCCTTCTCCCAATTAGGTCACACTCCCAGCCCACCTTTTCTAGGATTTCCAGGACCTTTTAAGAAGTGTCATTCATTTTCCCTCGTCATCTGTGCTGTCACTGTTCACAGGGCTCCTGTTGAGGACTTAAGAGTCTGCACCGGGGAGGGCATACCTACCCAAAGGTGGTCCTGATGTCCAGTAGTAACGGCCGAGTCCAAGGCTCTGCCTGGGAGGAAAGGAGGAGACTGTGAATGAATAAACTTGGCAAAAGCATGAAGTGAGTGAGAACAGAGAGCCCAGGAGAAGGTGGGTAAGCAGGATATTCACCTCCGGAATAGTCAGTGGGACATGACTTGTCTGTAGCGGTACTTCTAGTAAGGCATAGGCCCTTCATGCCTAGGCCCAGAGGGGCTATGAGTGGGAGCCATGTGGCAAGATAGGGCAGGAGAAACAAAATGAAGACTTTCACACTCCTGGGGCTTCAGCTATTAAGCAAGCTTCAGGACCTATTTGTGTTTGCCATCTCAGGACTGGGATTACAAGCATGTACCATTACACAGAGGTTTGTGGGGTCTTGGGGGGGGGTTAATGTGGGTTCTGGGGATTGAACCCTGATCCTTATGCTTGCACAGCCAACACTTTCCAGATGGTGATCCTGCTCTTTACTGTTAACACCTCAGGAGGGCCCCACACCATCCTTGGAGTGCCACACAGAAGAGGGACCAGAGGAGCCCAGATCCAAGGTCACACTGCCGAACGACTGTCTGGACTAGAGTTTACAAGCCTGTTTTGTGGGTTCTGAAAGCAGCTGCCATCTTAGGGCAGCCTGTTCTGAGCCAAGCTTTGCCACACTTCGATATTTTCCATCCTGACACTGTCTCTTTAGATACTAGAGCTCACAGCAAAACAAAGATTCCAAAGCTGCCCTCATCTCTTGCTCTTCCTGAAAAGGACAGGGGTCTGATGCTCCTCCTGCTGAATGACAAAGCACAGCCCCTTTGGTGTGGCCAAAAGATGATCCAGCATAAAGAGGGAGAAGCCTGAGGCACAGATGACACCATAGCCTAAAAATGAGAATCAAAGAAGCCTGTGGGATTGTGCAAACTTCCCACAAGCTGCCAGTCATCCGTGGGCAGGAGGAGAGTGGTTTGCATGCCTATGTGTGCACACATCTAACTTCACCCACAGGGTGAAGGAGGGGCTGTATTGAGACCATACATATATGGCCCTTCATCCCAGATAGCTGTTCTGGTTCACTCACCCAGCCAGTCATCATTCCTGTTCACACCTGTCTATTCCCTCATCCATTTCTCAAGTGAGTACCTGGCATTGTGTAAGGCTCAGTGGGTAAACGGCAGAATATTTCAAGGAACCTGCATGTCCTATGAACCTCGAAGAACAGCAAGGTACTAGATATAGGTACCCCAGGGCAAGTTTGCCACAGTGATAAAGGCGTGTACCTCAGGAACACACAGCAGAGGATTCTGGTTCTCTCCCTAAGAAAAATATTTAACCACTAGTTTAAAAATCAAAGCAAGATTTTACACCTGATTACCTCTGCAAACATTTTTTTTTTCCTTGTGAATGTAGAGCTGAACACCACACTCAAAGTGGTCTTTAAATCCCAACTGAGCTAAAAACTGGCCAGGAAAACCACCTTGAAGTCATTCTCAAAACATCTTAATTCCTGGAACCATGCACAAGGCCTGGGGGCTTCCCAGTTTGTGAGATGTCTGAGAAAGGTGGTGCTGATGTCTGAGAAAGGTGGTGCTGATGTCCAGTAGTAACGGCCAAGTCCAGGGCTCAGAGTTCTGGGATATGCGGGCTAGGGAGATGGCTCAGTCAGTGAAGTGGTTGTCATGCAAGCATGGGGACTTGAATCTGATCCCCAGAAACATAAACATAAATTACCAAGACAGGGTGGAGCATGCTTGTAATCCCAGCAGTGTGTAAGTGGATGGAGCTCACTGGCCAGCCAGGCCAGCCAAATTAATGAATTCCATTCAGAATAATGAGAGATGCCGTCTCTGAAAAAGGCAGAGGGCCAATGAGACAGCTTAGCAGGTAGATGCCCTTTGCCATGGAGCCTTATGACTTGAGTTCAATCCCAAGGGCCCTCATGGTAGAAGAAAAGAATCAATTCCCAAAAGCTGTCTTTTGAACATCCCCCCCACACACACACACACAATAAATGCACTCACACACATGCATACATACATGTGCATGTAACATAAAAACACAACAAAATGTAATTTAAAACAAAAATTTAAAAACAGGGTGGAGAGTGATTAAGGAGACACTAGACCTGTGGCCTCCACATGTACATTTACTTGGCTGCACATACATGCACCTGCAAGCTTGCAAACACACACACATTCTAGGTCCCTAGAGCAATAGGCCTTTGGGAAACTATGCCACCTCCCCAGCACATTTAAGAAGGAGACCCTGATGTTGCCTCTGGACTTTACAAGAAAATCTTTCCTTTTTGTTCTCACATTTGGGGGAACAGTCTTTTGTGATTGCTTTCTGTCACAAAACGTGGAAAAGATGTTGCCTTAAAAGTAGCTACTGGAGACATTCCGCAAATGTAGTTAGGACTCTGGGTGCTGAAAGAAAATACCACAGAAGAGTCCCACAAATCATTCTCTAATCAGTTACCTCTCTGTTATGATTTCATATGAAGTGTCCTCCAACGTTTCCTGTATTTGAACACTTGCTGCTTCTCACCCCAGAGTATGATGCTGTTTGGGACCTTTGTAACACATTCAGAAGGTGCCTGTGTGGTGACTGCCTGTGTGAAGGAGGTGGCGGGGGAAGGGCATATATGAGGGAAGAGGGCCTGTGTGAGGTGGGCCTGTGTGCGAGAGAGCAGGGTGAGCCTGTGTGATGGATTCACACCTTTGTAATATGGGCTTCTCTGACCCTCCATAGCCTCTAGGATAGTGCCTTTCAGATAGGGACTGAGCATGTCTAAGATACACACACACACACACACACACACACACACACACACACAAAGCCTAGGTGGAGATGGAGGCATTGGTTAAAGGGTCGAGTGCTTACCGCTTGCCTAGCACACACAGCTTCTGTTTGATCCCAGCACTCTATAAACCAAGTTTGGTAGTCCACATTTATAATCCCATCACTGGGGAGGTTAAGGCAGGGACATCTGAAGTTCAAGGTTGTCCTAGTCTATACACCAAGCTCAAGGCCAGCCTCAGCTACAGATGAGACCTTGTTTCCAAAAGGAACCCTGACAGGAAGACATCCAAGGTGAATGCCCCACACGTACCTGCCCCTCAGCACACACTCAGACTGCCCAACCCTCCTCCTTCTCTCCTTCATTTTCTGGAAGGCAAGGAAGCAGCTTTATCTCTGCATCTCTGGTTGCCAGCCCAGAAAGTCAAAGTCAATCAGTCAAACTGCCTATTGAGTAAGCATCCTCTGCCCCTGGCACTGGCTTCCCGTCTAAGGCCTGGAAAGGATAGTCAGCTCCTCTGGCAGCTGGTGACTGGGTGACTCCCTGTCCTCACCCCTCAACCACCTTCTCCTGGCTGCCAGCACACACTGGAGAAGTATAGTAAAGGGCTTGTATTCCCAACAGCCCTGGCTCCACAGCAGCCAATGTGACTCACTCTGGCCAATGAGACACAGCAAGAATTTCTAGGAGACCCTGTCCATGCTTTCCCATGGAGCAGAGAGGTCCACGGTGCCATTCTAAGGTAACAAGAAGGCACTTGTGCTGACCAGTGAAATGAAAAGAATGTAGTTCTTGATGTCATCCCCAGAGATGATTAAAACCACTTCCAGAAAATATACAATCATAGAAAAATTCAAAGGCTGAGACTATAGGCAAGCTGGTACTAAGCTTGCTTAGCACAGATGAGACCCTGGGTTCAAGACCCAGCACTTCTTAAAACAGGATACAGTGATGCCCATCTGTAATCCTAACACTCTCAGCCTCACAGTGTGTTGGAAACCTTGGGCTACATGACACCTTTTTCCAAAACTTAAAATAGTAATGATAATGATACAATTTTAAAAACATATCTTGCCAGCTGTGGTGACACAGACCTTTAATACCAGAATTTCGGAGGCAGAGGCAGGTATGAGTCCAAGGCTACCCTGGTCTATATAGCAAGCTCCAGACCAGCCAGGATTTCATAATGAGAACATGTCAATCATTCAAAGACTTTCTTTTAGCCCCAGAGGAGAAGATTTGATATTAAGTCAAACACGTTTCTTTTTTTCAAATTGCATTGTAAGTGTGTGAGTGTGAGTGTGTGTGTGAGTGTGTGTGAGTGTGTGTGTGAGTGCATGTGAGTGCGTGTGTGTGCGCGTGTGAGTGTGTGTGTGTGTGTGTGTGTGTGTGTGTGTGTGTGTGTGTGTGTTGGGGGGAGTTGCACATGGCAGTCAGAGGACAACTTGAGGGAGTCAGCTCTCTCCTTCTCCACGAGGGCCCTAGGAGATCAAACTCAGTCAGTTTACCCACTGGGCGGTCTCAGCAGCCCCAAGAATGTGCTTTCTAACTGGAACCACTGAGCTCTGTGTCAATCACTGTCCACACTCATGAGCTCTGGGTCAGACCTGCTCAGCCTCACACACAGGAAAACTGAAGGACAGTTAGGCAGTGTGTTTCTGAGGCTCTGCTTCAGGGAAGTGGAGGGGCTGCTTCCTCCCAAGGTAACTTTGCCTTGTGAGGTGGACTCCCTCACAGGAGCCCCCAGCTCTCATCTTTGAGCCATGCTGGGCCCTCCAGCTCCCTTCAGGACCCTCCATCTCTCTGATGGCATTTGACCCAAAGCTTCCAGGTCAGTTTCCTTCCTGATACCATCTAGGGATCTTGAGCAGGTTCGTTTTCTCTGCTGCTTAAAGAATAAAAAAGCAGGAAAAATCTGAAACCTCAGGTACCACAGACAGAATCAGCAGCTGATGAAAGGCACTTATTGGGGATGAAGAAACATGGCTGCAGCAGACACACAGACAAGTGTCTCAGCAGAGCAGAAAGACAGGGAAATCTGAAAACCCCAGTCTCTCCTCCCAGCCTGAGGGTTTTTGGAACCTATGAAGAGACTTCCTCCCCTAATTTACCATTGATCAATTTGAAACAGGATGGTTGACTGGTCTCTATCTGTTGTGTGGCGTTTTCTGATGTGTCCTTGAACTTGCTGACCCAGTCAGGGGCCTGCTGGTGGGAGATAAGAGTTTACAAGGCCTTTGTTTAAAGTGGCCAGGCTTTTGTCTCTGATCAGGGGGGTAAGGAAGAAGCTGGCCATTTTGGAAATTTGCCACCTTTATTACCTAATCATGGACCCTGTCCCTATCTTCCAGGGAGTCTAACTCCTAGCCTCTGGCTCCCTCTCTAATTTTCAGTAGATATCATTTACAGAGAATAACAAAGCATTTCCTTCACTAACAGAGAGGTGTGTTGTTGCTACTGCTGCTGCGGCTGTTGATCAGCCCAGGTTGACTTCAAACTCACTACATAGCTGAAGGTGACCTTCAGCAGCTGAACTTCTTGCCTCCACCTTCCAAGTAAGCGAACCACCAAACCTGGTTTATGTGTTACTGAGAATCAAACCCAGGGCTTCATTAAATCGTGCTAAATACAGCCCTTAACAACTGAGATTCAGCCTTGGTCCCAGACAGGTGCTTCATTCCTTCTTTACAAAAGAGGAAACTGAGGTTTACACAGGTACATCTGCAAGCTTCTGCCGCCTAGCTAGTAGTTGGAGCAGTCAAGACAAACAGCTAGCCAGCTTCCGGGTGAAGGTCAGACCTCTCCTCCCAGACCTGCAAATTGGCTTTGACCTTCCCTGGCCTGCCTTTGAGCTTCCTCCCAATTCAATGGGAAAATCACAAAAGAAGCAAGGGGGTTGGCAAGCTGGCCGGCAGGACCAGCCGCTTCTGGCCACGCCCCTGTGGCAACTGCAAGCCGGCAGGGTCTGTTTGCACAGTTGGGGCTGAGTTAGGCACCCACCTCCAGGGAAGCCGCTCAACCAGGTCCTCTGTTGACTCTAGGATTAGCGGCTCCGCTGGAGTTCTTTTCCTCAGAGAGATGAAAAGAAAGCGGACAGGCTGACAGGTAAACAGGCCACATTGTCCCCAACCTTGTTGGAGGGGGCCCCTTGGTGGGTCAGCTCTTTGAGGCTGCTGGCTCCCTGAGCTGGGTAAGTCAGCATACTCAAAGGGCTTGAGAGGGCCTGGTGCCTGCTGAAGCTTCAGGGATAAAGACTCTCCCTTTTCTACCCAGGAATCCCTTGTTATCACGGCCAGTAGGCCAGATCTCAAGGATGGGGTAGCCTGGCAAAGCATGGACCGCGCTGCATGCTTATAAATGGCAGCTGGAAGGAAAATTAGAAGCCCACTTTGGCCCTGTGCTCTTCAGAGGGGAGTCCAGTCAGAAATGACGGCTTTATTTCTGTATTCAAGGCCCCAGTCGGTAGTGAGAGTCACTAAAGAATGACAGCCATTCACCTGTGGTGGTTCTGTTTTATACATTCTAGAATGTTTAAACAGTTGATCTAAGAAGGCTAATCAAGGCTATGTCTAGTCCCTCCCGTGTGTGTGTGTGTGTGTGTGTGTGTGTGTGTGTGTGTGTGTGTGTGTGTGTGTGTGTGTGTGTGTGTGTGTCCTTCAAAAAGGACAGGAAAGGGCGGCATCCCACTTTGAGGGACCCGCCACCACTCACCTTGACCACGATGTTCTTATCCACATGACAACAGATACATGCTCTTGGGGCTGGGAAGGTGGCTCAGTGGGTTAAGTGCTTGCTACTCTTGCATGAGGACCTGAGTTCAGATCCCCAGAACCCACATAAAAGCCAACATGTTTCTGTATCCCCAGTCCCAAAAGGACAGATTGCTAGGATCCTCTGGCCATCCAGTCCAGCTAAATCAGAAGGCTCTGGATTCAGTAGGAGACCCTGTGTCAAGTGAATAAAGCAGAGAGCTTCAGAGTAAGACATAGGACACAGACCACTGGCTCCACATGAGCACTCACAGGTGAGCGATGTACTCTGTGCACGTGCACACACCACTCGCGAGAAACAGTAAGCAAATTAATGAACAGAACAGGTATCCTCCAGGGCTGACCCCTTCCTGTCTGACTGTGGGGATGTCACAGGAGTATGAGTCTTCATTTCAAAGAGCAAGATGGAGAAAGATGGGCCTACCCTCAGGCCTATCTCGGACCCACAGTGGGTCTGCAGGTCTGTGAAACAGGTGCCCTAGTACCACCACTCTGCTCTGGGAAAAATCCCGGGCTCCACTGTGACAAATGGTGACATTACGGGCCTGAGGCCATAGTAATCTGGTGCATTTCCAACCCATTGCTCACCAGATGCCTATGCTCAGCATCTCTGCCTCCTGCACTGCTGTGGCTTTCACTTGTTGATGCAGCTTCTGGGAACTGGAGTCTTAGGTGAGCATGGCTCAGCTTTTGCTGTTGCTGCTGCCCTGAGGCTTGTCTGTCTCCACCCACAAGTCCTGCAAGAGGCAATTTCTTCCTAATTGAATTCTTAATCTAAGACTTTCAGTGGGGGACAAAAAAGAAAATTAAACTGCTCAGGAAGTTTAGGAAACTTGCAAGATTCAAAGGGCCCCTCCCTGGGATTGTGAAAACTGCTGGCAAGAAGAGACTCTCACCCATAGAACTGCCAACGAGTAAAACAGAAAGTTCTGGATGCTGCTCCACACTGAAGTGAGCTATTCAATGATGCAGCTGCCTCAGAGTCACTGCCTGTCAAGGCTTCACTAGTCCAGACTCGGTGGATGTGTTTCTTTGGTCCATCATCAGTGTCCTGTCTGCGGTGAATAGACCTTTGTACATGTCACCCCAGAAAAAGTCACATGACTTGAAAAGACACCAATTTCTTTTCCTTACCACCCGGGTACCAGTCCATTGCCCAGCTTAACAAGGACAGACCCAAAATCTAGACAAAGCTAATGAAGCATAGTCTCATGGGAGCTCAAGAAAGGGCCAAGTCCCCACCTCAGCATGTTACAGACTACACTGGACCAGGCTGACCACAGAAGCTGCCAGAAGATGGGTGACTATCTGATATCCCAATGTTTTCTTTTTCTTTTTCTTGTGTGTGCGCACAAGGATGCATACCACAGCTTGTCTGCGGAGTTCAAAGGATAACTTGTAGGACTCAGTTTTCTTCTTGTACTGTGTGAGTCCTGAGTATCAAACTTGGATCATCAGGCTTGGCGCAAGACATCTTTACACAGTGAACCATCTTGGGGACAGTATGGGTGTGTGTGTGTGTGTGTGTGTGTGTGTGTGTGTGTGTGTGTGTGTGTGTGCTCTCATACAGGCATGCAGGTGCACATGCACATGTTGCAAATTATGTGGAGGCCAGTGGTTGACATCAGATGTCTTCATCAATTACTCTCCATTTTATATTTTGAGACAAGATCTCTCCCGGAATTTAGAGCTCACCAGCTCACCTAGACTGCCTGGCCAGGAAGCCCCAGGGACCCTCCTCTCTGCCTCTCCACCATGCCTGCTAGGCCACTTTAAAAAAATATTTGTTATTTATTGTGTGTTTATAAAAATATATTTTTTGTTAATGTGTGTGTGTGTGTGTGTGTGTGTCCACACACACATGCATGTGCACACTTTATAAAGGTCAGAGGAAACTTGGAGAAATCATTTCTCTCCTTCTACCATATGGGCTCCAGGGAGGAGGCTCTTGCCATCACACTAGGCCACAAGCACCTTTACCCACTGAGCCATATTGATTGCCCTGCAACCAAACTCTGATCTTCATTCTTGAACAGCAAGTACCTTTGCCAAATGAGCATCTCTGCATTCTCCCACCTACCCCCTTCCCATAGTGACTAGGCATACAGGCTCTTCCTCCAGTTTCCCCCCCTGTCTGGGGCCCAGACTCACCTCAATAGGGAGGCTCCTCTCAAATCCCATAAAGACTCCAGGGAGAAAAGGATGGTACAACTCAAACATGGCCAAGGCTAAAACCAGACCCAAACCCTTCCCTCACGTGGATAGGCAGAGCTCTGCTCCCACTAACAAACTTCTGCCCTTCCTGAGGATGAGAGCTTTTGGGAGGCAGGAAGGGTGCTGCAGGAGGGAGGGAGTTCCAATCCGTAGAGGTATTCAAGGAATAACCATCTTCTAGAGACACCAATGGATATTTCTGCTGAGGGGGAAGCTGAGTTCACTGATGTCATCACCAAGAAATGAGGAACCCCACCTGTATAAACCTCGCATGTGCTGATTGTTGAAGTCCAGCAAGCTCCTCTTCTGACATGCAGTACACACAGACAGGAAGACGTGAGTTCTGGAAGCATCCATGTGGTTCTCTTTGAGCTGTTCTGGCTTTTATTTAAACTCTGTCCACTGTGTAGGGCAGCTACAGTGCCTGCTCACAGCCAGCAGATGGTCACCCAGAGCAGCCCTTGGTGCATGTGTCCTGTATTATTACATCACTGTGGCTAATACCATTAAGCTGGGGACTGGAACTGAAATACAGGGATGTTCATGTCTGTTTTTGTAATAGACCCAAACATTTTGGTATTAAATCAAGTCCCAAGAATCCAGCCCAGCAAAAGTCTCCACCCAGGGCAGCCAAGACCAGCTTGGACTGAAAACCCACAACATACCAGTTCTTGGATCACACCCAAAATTGGCAAGTTATCAGAGACAAGAAGTTTGCAGAGTATACATGCTCTGCAGTCTTCATTTCTCTGGAATGACATCTGGGGGCCAAATAAAAATATTTTGCTCTGAAGCAACTTAACTGGTGTGCAGAAGGGAGGTTCCCCTCTGAGGCCGTCTTGACTTTTGAAACTGAGGATGAATAATGAGGCCTTCATGACTACCTGACGTCAACAACTTCTTCTTTTCATTTACTTACTCCATATTATAAGGCACCAGCCTAGCAGAATGACCAGAAGACAAGGAGGACATAGGCAGACCCAGCCCTGTGCATGGTCCTTAAGGTCTGGTCATAGTCACTCATACTCTTGATTAGGCTTTGGATCCCTAAGGTAAGGCCACCTCTCGGAAAGAGCTTGAACTCTGTGTCAAGTCAGCTGGCTCCTGGTTCTAACCTACACAATGGTCAGTTTATTGAATGTCCCTGTGTCTCCATTTCCACCTCCATGAATGGGCAAAATGAGTACAATCTTTGGGAAGACAGGTTGAGAATATGCCCATTAAGGACCTGAAACACAGAAATGCCCTCAGAGCTGCCCCTTACCTTCCCAGAGCTCCATGAAGGACCGAACCTGGGATCAGCCAATCCCATAATTGATCCCCTAGGAGCTGTAGGCATGTGGATGGACAGGAACCTAGAGAGCTGCCTTGCTTCATTTTTTTTAGTTGCTATAACAAAACATCTGAGAGCAGGGACTTTATGCATAAGGGAGACTGAAAGTCCAAAATTGAACAACCCCATCTGTTTGGCTTCTGGTAAAGATCCTCTGCCTACATCTCAACATGGTAAATGGCATCATGATGGCTGTGCAGATGATGAAAGTGAAGTCATGTGATGAGGCAGGAAGTAAGTGTATATGTGGGATGTCATTCTTGTATAGCAACCCCATATCTCAGAATTAAATTTGGTGAGACACTCAACCCACTTCTGGAAATCAACATTAACCACCTCTGATGGTCATGAGACCCACACCAGATTATCTGACTTACACAACTGTAAATGAATTTGAGTTGTTTTAACCCGCAGAAAATAAAGGTGAAGGGGTGTGGGGAAAAGCAGCCAGCTAGCCTGATGGAGTCCTGGTTGCCCTGTTCAGGGTAATATGCCTAGGCATGTGCACTGGCAATTTCTGCTGAGCCAGCTTAGAGTCTTCCACTGCACCTAGTGATTGGTGATGGGTTACCATGGAGATGCTGGAGGCCAATGAGAGAAAGAGACAGCACAGCTTGGGGCATCTCCAGCTGCCAATGGGTACTGAGAGAAGGGTGTATAAGGCTCTCCCCATTCCTGAATAAAGGAGCCTATGAGTCTGAACACTCTGCATCAAGGTGGGGAGGGAAGAAAGGTGAAAGAGGGGGAGGGAGATCAAGCAGGAGAAGGAGGAGGGATGGGAGGGGAACAAAGAGGTGAGGAAGGATAATTCTGTTATCATTGGTTGGAGTAGCTATATTTGCCAGTCGAATCTTGCAGGCTGATGTATCAAGTTCTCACAGGTTTTCTGTGCAGTTTATCAATTGTTGAACAAAGGCTGTTGAAATCCTTACTTATAGAAATATATGTCTCTATCTCTTCAGTGCCAGCAGGTTTTGCTTCATTGGCCTAGATGTTCTGTTTTCTTGGTGAGTCTATATTTAAGGCTGCTTGGTTGATTGGCCTTGTCAATATGTAACGTCCCTCTCTGTCTCTGGTAATTATCTTTGGTGTGAAGGCTACTGAGTCTGACATAAACATAGGACTGCTTCCACTCCTGTTTTGGACATTTCCAGGGATTGAACTGAGGGCTTTGTGCTGGGTAGGCAAACACTCTATCACAAAGCTACATCCCAGCCCATTTCTTTCATTGATTAATGTTTCTAAGATGTCTTTTCGCATCTTTTCCTTTTCAATGTACTTCAAGGGGAATTTTTATGTAGAGAGCCTATAATTCAGTTATGTTTTCCAATCTCTGTCTTTTAATTGATGTTTTTAGGTCTTTTACATTTAGTGTACCAATTGATATTTAGAACATTATTGTGCCATTTTTTGTCTTCTGCTTTTCATTTATGTATTTTTTTTCCTTTAGCTTATATGAGTTACTAGCATATTTTAAAAGATCCTTTGTAGATAAATCCACTCTGGTTTATCTATAATGTATCTTTTTGCATAGTAATTTCAGTGGTTTCTCTAAATATAAAATTTTATAAATATAAAATCTTATCATCTTATCCATTTGTGTGAACACAAATATTTTCTTCTATGTCCTGCTAATAATTTGTTTATGTTTCCTCTACAAACATTTTTTGAAATAACATCACTCAGCATTATAATTTTGCATCTATTGTCAAGCATAATTTAGAAAACATAAGAAAGAATATTGTACTTGCCCGTATTCTACTTGCTATGTTATTCCTTCCTTCTCACTGTTCCGTTCTCTCATTGATGGAATAACAAGTCTTCTTAGTTTCCTTTGTCTGGAAAGTGTTTTGATTTACCAGTTTTTCTTTTTATTATTCTTTTCATGTGTGTGTGTTTGGGGCCTAGATAGGTGCTTCAGTTGGTAAGAGCACTTTATGCTCTTGCAGAAGAGCTGAGTTGGGCTCCCAGACTCGGCCTCAGGCTTATCACAACCATCTGTAACTCTAGTTCCAAGGGATCCTACATCCTCTTCTGGCCTCTGCAGATACCTGCATACAGGTAGTGCTCAGTCATACACTCAGAACACACACATGCACACACACACACATTTTAAGAAATATACTTGTTTATGGGGCGAGGGTGTTGAGGACATGTATATGTGTTACTTATGTGTGTGGTATATGGATGTGAGTGTGCAAATATGCACACTCATGCATGTGTATGTGGAGGCCAGAGGAGGACATTTGTTGTCTTTGTCTATGGCTCTTCACCTAATTGCCTTGAGACAAGGTCTCTCACTGACTAGAATCTCACAATTTTGCCAGGCTGGCTAGCTGGCTGAGAGTTCTCAGTAGCCTGTCTTCACTCCTCAGTGCTGAGGTTGCAGGCAGTGCAACCATGCCCACCTTTTCATGTGGGTACTGAGGTTTTAAACTCAGGATCTCAGGCTCTTACCCATTGAGCCACCTCCCAGCCTCCTGACCCTCTTCTTAAAAGATAAATTTCTGAGATAAGAATTAGGAGTTGACAAGGCTTCTCTGTCGGCACGGGAAATCCACTGTCACTTTCTTCTGGCTTCTATGGTCTCTAATTCTGTTGCTGTTTGAATTTGTGTTTCCTCAGTTTTCTCTGGCTGCTTTCAAGATTTTTTTTCTCAGTGTCTAGTTGACAGAAGTATAATCAGAACTTAATTACAATTGACGTAGATTTCTTTGTGTGGGTTTTTCCCCCATTTGGAATTGTCTCAGCTAAGGATGGTATAACAAATATCACACTCTAAGTAGCCTAAACAATAAATATCTGTTTGTCACCGTTCTGAAGGTTGAGAAGACCAAAGCACCAGCAGACTCCACGCTGCTGAGGGCAGCTTTGCCATGCTGGAAGGCAGACTTTTCACTACGCCTTCACGAGTTTCCAAGGGAGGGAGCTCTCGGAGCTCTCGGAAGGGTGCTGGTCCCAGGACCAAAGACGGCATAGTCATTAAGAGCTTGCTGCTCTTTCAGAGAACTAGAGTTCAGTTCCAAGCATCAACAATTGCCTGTAACTCCAGCTTCAGAGCATCAGTGGTGTGCACCAGCCTCCACAGGGACCCCAAGTAGATGTGTGTGCACACAAAGAAATACACACACATAAATAAATAAATATTGCAAAATGTGGATGCTAATCTCATCATTGAGGGTTTCACCTTCTTGTCTTCATATCTCTCTGTTACCCATCCCCAAATGCACCTTCCTCCTGACCATTGCATTAGGGAGTTGGACTTCAAACCATGAATGGGAAGGGTGACAAAGACATTCATTCCATAGTATGGACCATCATCTTAGTCCTAAGAGGCCATGTTTCTTGCCAAACATGGAAGCTTAGAATCATTATTTTCTTTCTGCATTTTTTCCATTGTATGTGTGTGTATTGTTTTCACATGTGTGGAGGTACACATGTGTACTAGTGCATGTGTAGGTGCAAAGCTGATGTCAGAGATCATACCCTGCACCCCCTCAACAGATATTTTGCCCCTCACATGATGTACCCTGATTAGGCTTCTCCTCCCTCTACCCCCCAGTTAAGTTCCTTCCTTGCCTCTAGGTCCCTCCCCTTTCTGTCTCTCTTTAGAAAACAAACAAGCTTCTAAGGAATAATAATAAAATGTAACAAGATAAAGTAAAATGAACACATTGGAATTGGACAAAACAAACAGAAGGAAAAGAGCCCAAGAGAAGGCACAGGAAACAGAGACCCACTTGTTCCCACACTCGAGAGTCCCATTAAAACCACAAGTTGGAAGCTATAATATATGTATGTGTGTGTGTGTGTGTGTGTGTGTGTGTGTGTGTGCGCGCGCGCAGAGAGAAAAATATACAAATAAGATAAAAATAAGATAAAAATGTAAAAAAAGAGTGAGAGAAAGTAAAAGGCTCTGACATGACATGCCATGCGTCCATTGTCGGTTGGGCATCCACTGCTGGGCATGGGAAGCCACCCCTAAGAGGAGTTTGTTTCCCCAGTGAGGCTCCTTCTGAGGAAACTCAATTTGCATTTGCAAGTGGTTACCTGTGGTGGGATTCAGGTATCAGCTGATAAGGTCCAAAGACGCTTATCCAGGGTCCCAGGCCCCTGAAGGGTGCGTGGCCAACCCCATTGATAAGTGGCTTCTGGGACATGAGGACCTGTTTCCTGGTTCCTGGCTGATGGAGAGACAGGATCGGAATCCATTGTCCGTCCATCGCTCGTCCACCGTTCCAGACTCCAGTCCCTGTTCAGGTGCTACTATAAACTGTTACCTGTACCGTGAGTGTTGGTTTATATTTTAATAAATATATATCCTGCACTGGTGCCTTCTAAGTAAACTCCACCTACAGTTATCAACTGGAGATACCTGTGGGTTGGGGTGGAGCATGTGTTTACTTATTCTGTCAGCTCTTGGACTCCCTCTACTGCAGACCTGTGCAGGCCCTGTGCATGCTGTCTGGTTTCCTTGGTGTTTTCTGTCCCTTCCAGCTCTTACACTTTCTTCCTCTTCCGTGGGAATCCCTGGGCCATGGGAAGAGGAAGTTGATGCAGATCACTCATTGAGGGCTGAGGTTCTCACTCTCTGTATAATGTCTGCTAACAGTTGCCGCTGTGGTGTGAAGAAGGGACAGAGTGATACCTCACCAGGGCTGGGTGGGGATAAATGTCCCCATGCTCATCTCACCTATACCATGCAAGAGGGAGTGTCCAGGTGCCCATGTATAAGGCTTGCAATAACGGTAAACTAAGTCTAGGAGTATAGCCCCACAGAGTGCTTGCCTGGCACACAAAGTCGCTCATTTGATCCTTAGCACCACCTAAACCAGCTGTGGTATTGCAAGCCTGTAATCTAAGCATTTGAGAGACAGCAACAGGAGAATCAGAAGTTATGGCCATCTTGGCTACATAGTGAGTTCAAGGCCAGCCCGAGCTGCACACGAGAGAAAAGGGGAAGGAGAGAGAATTGTAGAGCTAAGACTACTTGGCTCTTGGTGGCAAGGGTGGCGGTGTGACCACGGTTTTCCTCTGTGATGATTGGTTTTCCGTTCCCTGGTACTTTACCCAGAGAGAGCAGATGCCCCTTGTTTGTTGTCATTGACCCTGTTTCTCAGCTGGAAGTTTATCTTTCTGTTTAAGACACATGAGTCAAGAAGAGCAGTCAGGAAACTCAGCGCTGTGTCCTGAGGTCTCTCACCAATCTTCCTTCTCATCTACACGCCTCAGGCCTTACACTGTATACATTGCTCAGGGTTTGTCTTTAGAAGGAAGAATTGGGAAATCTTGTTTATCTTCCTGGAGCCGGAAGCTTCCTCTTACCTCCTGTGCAGAGAGCAGGACATGTGGAGGCCAAAGGTCACTTTTGAGTGTCTTCCTCTGTCACTCTCCACCTTATTTTGAGACAAGGACTCTCACTGAACCTGTACTCATTGATTCAGCTAGGCTGGCTGGCCATCCAGCCCCAGGGATCCTCCTGACTCTGCCTCCCCAGTGCTGAGATTACAGGCGAGCATCTTTGTATGGACTCACATTTTCATGTACGGCATGGCATACATTTTAGGCACTGAGCATCTCCCCAGACCCACTGTACTCATTTGATAGGAACCCTACCTTTTTCCAGTATTATATTTTCCCTGTGTATGTGTGTGTGTGAATGTGTGTATGTGTGTGTGAGTGTGAGCATGTGTGTGTGAGTGTGAGCATGTGTGTGTGCATGCATGTGAAGTGTGTGTGTGTATGTGAGTGTGTATAGACATGTGTGCATGCATGTGAAGTGTGTGTGTGTATTATGTGAGTGTGTGTAGACTGTGTGCATGCATGTGAAGTGTGTGTATGTGTGAGTGTGTTGTGAATGTGTGTGTGAGTGTGGGCATGTGTGTGTGCATTCATGTGAAGTGTGTGCGTGTGTGTATGTATGTGAGTGTGTGTAGACTGTGTGCATGCATGTGAAGTGTGTGTATGTGTGAGTGTGTTGTGAATATGTGTGTGAGTGTGTGTGAATGTGTGTGTATGAGAGAGTGTGTGTGTGCATGCGCGTGAAAACTCCAGTACAATATTATCATGGTCATTCTAGCTTTTTTCTTTTATCATTTGGGAGTCCCTTTTCTGGGGAAAGCTGGCTGTAATTATCTAAAATATACTTGTTTGTTCAACACTGGTGAACAGAGTCAAGCTAGACCTGTCTGTGAGTCCAAGACAGATTTCATGTGCAGTACTGTTCAGCTTGGCCAAGGGGCAGCCAAACAAAACCCTGTTTTGCAGAGTTACTGAGCTCGGCTCTGTGTCCTGTGTCCTACGGCCTCCCATGTGATATGTCATTGCTTGTAATAAGGTTTGAGTCACTGGCCACATTCTACAGTCGATCTTGTTCCCCTCAGCTGGTGACTTTAAGCAGTTGGTGCTGTCTGGTCCTACAGGTCTTACAAGTACCTAGCTGTTTAGTCTTTTTCCTGTTGTGATGTTAAAACATCCCGAAAAGTTTTGCTTTAGCTCACAGTTCAAGACACCGTCCCGTGTGGGGAAATCGAGGCACCAGGAACCCAAAGCAGCTGCTCCCACTGCCTCCATAATGTGGACACAGGAAGGGATGCACGATCTTTTTCTGTTTCCTTTCCCCTCATGCAGTCCAGAACCCAAGTTAAGAAATGGCCACAGTGGGACGATCTTCCACCCAATTAAACAGTCCAGACAAACGCCCTCAAGTATGCCCAGAAGGCCCATTTGCTGGGGCATTCTAGATTCTTCCAAGTTGATAACTGTACACCCCCCAGTACAATCCTATCACCTGATTGGCTTTTTATCCTAATGGTTTTAATTTTGCAGATATTGGTGGGGGGTGTCTCTGTGTGTGTGCATATGTGTGTGTCTGTGTGTGTGTGTCTGCGTGTGTGTATGGTATGTGTGTCTGTGTGTATGTGTGTATAAGTGTGTATATGTGTATGAGTGTGTATATGTGTGTCTGTGTGTGTATGTATGTGTGGTGTGTGTAAGTGTGTGTGTATGTGTGTGTAAATGTATGAGTGTCTGTGTGTGTATATACATGAGTGTGTGGTGTGTGGGTATGTGTGGGTATATGTATGAGTGTGTGTGTGTGTGTATACATGTGTGAGTATGGTGTGTGTGTATGTGTGTATATATGTATGAGTGTGTGTGCATGTATATACATGTGTGAGTATGGTGTGTGTATGTGTGTGTGTGTGTGTATACAAGCAGCTACTTACATGTCACAGCATGAATGCAGTGTCAGAGAATAGCTTTTAGGAATTCATTCTCTCGTCCTACCTTCCACCTTTATGTGGGTCCTAGGGATTGAGCTTGAGGCATCAGGTTTAGGTACAGCAAGTACCTTTACTCACTGAGACATCTTATGGGGCCAAGGATCCTTCTCTTTTGTTACTGGACAGTGTACCACAGTATGGACATGTTATGATCTCCTTTGGAAGAATATCTGGGTTGTGCCCGGTTCTGGTTGACTTATAAATAAAACTGCTATTAGATATCCCCCAAGGTCTGGGAATTGGCTCAGTCAGTAAGTGCTTGCCATACAAGCAGTGGACCCAAGCTCTGTTCCCCAGAACTCACATGAAAAGTCTTGCATGGCAACGTGCCTGAAAGCCCAGCATCAGAAAAGGACATGAGTGTAGCCAGTGAACTCCAGGTTCAGTGCAAGCCACTGTTTCAAAAAGTACGGATTGCTCTCAGGATGGTTCAATGTATAGAGGTGCTTGACACCAAGCCTGATGATTAGCCGAAATCCACACAGAGGAAGGAGAGAACCAATTCCCACAAGTCCTCTGCTGTATGCTCCCCTATACACTCACATACACATACAAATAAATGAATTAATTTAATTCAATTTAAAAACTTAAATAACAAAGTGTTTGGGAGGTTGTTTGTTGTTTTGTTCTGTTGAGGGAAAGGGGGACATCGCTGGTAAAGTGCCCACTGAACAAGCATGAGAACCTGAGTACAGGTCTCCAGCATCCCTGTGAAAGCAGGGCATGACAGTAAACATCTGTAACCCTAGTGCTGAAAGAACAGAACAGGGAGCTCCTGGAGTTCATTGACAAGCCCGCCTAACTGAATTGATTAGGTCCATGTTCAGTGCCTCAGAAAATATGGTGGAGAGAGATTGAGAAAGACAATCTCTGTTGAGCTCTGGCCTCCACACATACGTGCACCCACATGCACATGTATGTGCACACATACACACAATTTTTGCATGTGTATGTCCAGTTCTTCTTACAACTGTTGGGAGGTGTTCTAATTACCTTTCTGTTGTTATGATAAAAAAAAAAAAAAACAACTTTGGTAAGAGAGTTTATTTCATCTTACACTTTTAGCTCACAGTCTATCACCAAGGGAAGCCAAGGTGGACGCTCAAAGCAGAAGCCACAAAGGAACACTGCTTCCTTGCTTCCTTCTGGGCTCATATTAGGCTACCCGCCTGATAGAGCCAGACCACCCTCCTAGGTGGTAACACCCACAGTGGGCCTACATCAGTTAGCAATCAAGGAAATGCTCCCACAGACATCTCCACACACCAATGTGATGAAGGCACTACTTCTACCTCTTTCTAGGTGTGTCAAGTTGACAGCCAAGGTTAGCCGTCACGAAAGGAATATCATTTTGACAAATTATCTTTGTACTTTGATTGAAAATAGACTGAGCATGCATATACATAAACATCTATTTCTGGACTCTTTCCTGTGTTATAACCAAATTCAGTGGGTTGCTGCATCTTTTAAAGGATCAGATGGGCTCAGGATGTAGTTCAGTTAGTTAAGAGTGCTTTGGAGCATGCATGAAGCCTATCCCTGAGTAGATAGAGACAGAAGGACCACAGGTTCAAGGTCAGCCTTGGTTGTATAGCAAGTTCAAAGGCACCCAGGGCTGTGTGGAGCCCTGTCTAATAAATAAATAGTGAGAGGAGTAAGTAGATTAAGTTTCTGCTTTTATTTTTTTTCTAAATTGTTTCTGCTCTAGCTCCGAGCCCACAGGACCCACCCTGATTACCTGTTGGAGACTCCTGAGTCCCGTGCTTCTCCATTTCTCTTTATCTCCCGGAGCTCACTGGTTGCTTTTATGTTCTCATCCAAAGGATTTTTGTTTCATTGTAATTATTTAAGATAACATCTGTGTGTGGTATGTGCATGTGAATGCAGGTGCCTGCAGAGGCCAAAAGAGGGAGTCAGACCCCTGGATTTGGAGTTATGGAAAGTGTTAAGACCGTCCTCTAGCCCTGCTTCCCTACTCTGTGTGGCTCTGCACTCTATTTTTCTCAACCACTACTAACGACAAGTGAATTCTTCATGGTCTCAAGTTGCCCAGGCCCCCCTGCCTCTCCTTCAGCCAAACCTGTTATTTCTCCACTCTCCTATCTTGTCTGACCATGAACACTAAGCCCCTCAGGCCCTCTACCTTGCCCTCCCCCACTTCTAAGTCTATCTGCTCAGAGGACACAGCAGGCTCAGAATTGCAGAACCCAGGTTTGACCCTGGCTGTGCCTCTCCAAAAACCAGACTTGGTGCCCTAGTGCCTGAAGTCCAGAATTGGAGGTGACCTGGAGGGACAGGACAAGGTCAGAATCCCTGTGTACTCTGACAGCACCCCATAGACCAACTGCTCTGGTTGGGCTATTGCCCCATGAGTACCTCGCAACTCACCCTCTTGGCTGCTCTCTGGCCTCCTGTTATGACTTGTGGAATTGAAGGATTTTCTCTGTAACGGGACATGCAGGGAGTCATTGCCTGCTGTCAGGCCTACACTTTGAGGATTTTATGCCTTATTAGAGTCACTTCTAGGCTCCATGGATGGCACCCTGGCTCACATACTTATGAAAGGTCCTTTTTTTAAGAGACCAGAGCCATCTGATCATCTTAATTCCCACATCATGACATGAGGAACAGGGCTTCATTAACTTTATGAGGTCCTGTGTGTAGTGACACAGTGGCTGCCTTCCCAGTGGACTGGAAATGCCAGTCTGTGAATGTGCCTGCTGTCTATAGTTACCAATTCATGAATCCACCCACTGATTCATTCAGTCCACAACACCTGCCCTAAGGCAGGTTTATAGAAGCAGGGGACAAGAACTTAGAGATGAAAAGCCCATAATCACTTGCAAGAAATCTCTTGTCCCACACAATCTATCTTGCCCATCCCTCAGTAATTATTCCAAGGACATCAAGGGGGACTGGAGATGGCTCTTGAGTTGGGATCCCAGCTCTCAAGTTAGACAGTTTACAGCTTCTTATAACTTCAGCTGCAGAGAATCCAACACCCCCTTATGGCCTCCACGGGCACTGACATGCACTTGTGCATACATTCTCACACACATGTGTAAATTTCAAATAAAATAAAATCTTACAATGTTAACAGTCACTGCAGCTGCCTCTGTGGGAAGATGCTGATGTCATTGGCACCCAAGGAGCTTTTACTAAGTTGAGGGCCAGAGTAGAGTGAGATGGGGTACCTGTAACAAAGACTGGTGTGTTTACCTCCCTCGTGGCCATATACTACCTAGCTTCCCACTTCTTCAAGCCATGCTGAAACCAGGGTGATGGGACTCATGCTTCCCCAGCCCTCATCCCAGAGAGCAGTCTTGAGCCTATGAGAAATGCCCAGGGAAGTCACATTCTAAACTTCACTTATTTACTATGTAATTTTATTTGTGTCATTTAGAGCCTTCTAGAAAATGAGAATCTCTGGGGGTGGGGGGGGGGTTAACAAGGTATCTCATGAGGGTTGCTTACAGGAACATGGGTGAGGGGTTACTTACAGAGCATGGACACCTTGCCAGTGGCTACACCGCTGAAGAAAATGTCCCTTTCTCTCCAAACAACCAGTAGCTGCCTATAGATCCTCAGGGATGAATGAGGCTTTGAGAGATGGAATGCTGATGGCCCGATCTTCTGCAGATCTGTGTGGGTAACTCAGAGAGCAAATGCAACAATCACATCGTGCCCTGAAGGCAGTGTCAGTCCCTGTGTCCCGTGCCCCCCCCCCCAGGCTCCAGCCTTTGCTCACACTGTTTCATTCTTCCTGCTTCCTCTTCCACAGTGTTCCCTGGGCATTGAAAAGGTTAATATAAATGTTCCACTTAGGGCTGAGAATGCAAGCATCACTTCCTCCCATTGCTTTGTCCAATTACGAGTCTATGCTGTGGTCACTGCCTCCCCTACAGAACATCTTCTCAGACCAAGGAAACACTCTGTTCTAGGGCCTCCTTCCCTTCGATTAGTGCAAAAATATGTGCAATCCAGGGGTGCTGGTTCTCCATATCTCTTCAAATTCACATCACTTCACAAGCTTCACCGTCACTGGTACTCCCTGCTAAGCCCTGTTTCAAGAGAGGAAGGATCATGACTGAACACAGCTCATATGGCCCAAAGGAAAAACCTGTGCTTTAGCAGATTTTACTAGTGTAGACACCAAGGGACTCCTTGAAGAAGCATCCTCTCCAGTGACTAGAGGATGAACAGGAGTTACATAGGTGCCATTGTTGAGGACAAAGTTAAATGACAACGTGTGTGAAAATGCCATAATGAAAACCATTACTTTGTAGTTAGAAAGAGAACAGAGGGAGGGAGGAGGGAGGGAGGGGAAGGGAGGGAAGGAGGGAGGGAGGAAGGGAGGGAAGGAGGGAGACGGGAGGGAGGGAGGATTGGTTGGGGAAATGGCTCAGCACAGAACATGCTTTGAAATCACCCGAGTGCTTTCGGTTGATCTGAATTCAATCCATAGAACTCATGTCAAATACAAAACAAAGACCAAAACCATGTGTGGTGATGTATATTTCTGAGGGAGATCTGAGGAAGTTGGAGGCTGACAAATCTCTGGATCTTACTAGACAACCACCCCAGCCTGCTTGGCAAGATGCAGGCCAGTGGGAGATCTGTCTCAAAAAAACAAGGGATGACACCTGAATCTGTCATGTGGTCTCACACCCATGTACACATATGTATGTATATACTTTCCCACACATGTTCCTGTAATATGCATATACACATACTACAGGAAAGAAAGAGTGAGCAAGAACTGTCACCCCCAGGGAAGGGAAGGACATATACAAGTACCTGTAGACAGGATGACTTAGGCTGGAGGGACCATGCTGCATGTTATCAGGGCCCTCAAGATCAGCTGTGAGAGTCCCCTGTGTGGAGGAATGCAGCCACCTACTCTGTCTGCAGCTTCCTCTCAGAGCAGCATCCATGATGGAACAACTATCTCATACCTACCCCCCCCCCTTCACTCTTCAAACCACCAAGTATGGTTTGCTGTGACTGTCACACCCAGCAGGGAGGGATGCACAGATTAGGCCCACTTGGCCTTCTAGGTGAAGCCTGGCTTACTTTCTTCCAATTTAGCTCCTCAACTTGGACCCCTATTCTCACCCTAACGCCCCTCAGCTTTCTTATGTGCCAGGGCCTGTCCCACCCAGTTCTGACTGCACCCCTCATGGTCTTGGGTGTCCTGATTGCTGACACCCTGACCATCTAATGTCCTTGTTAGACCCCTCTCTAGTTGTGAGCCACCATCCAGGTGATGCCCACAGCAAGACCAGTAGACCCTTTGTTCTTTGCTGTCCGTGACTACTTCAAAACAGTGCCTCTCCATCTGCACAGCCATGCCCAGATCTCCTTAAGGCAGACCCCCTACACACACACACACACACACACACACACACACACACACACACACACACACACACTTCTTCTTGCTTTTCCCTCCCCCATTTTCCCTCCCCACAATCTCCCAGCACACTCTCTGTCCAAGGTGCTGTGCCCTTCTAATCAACCTTGGGGTTTTTAGGCTCTTGTTTGGTATCCAACCTTTTTGACATAGTGACATGATATTTTGGTCAACAAACATGTTGGGCTGCCTTCACAGCTATCCTAAGACACAGGCTGGACATGCCTGGAAGTCATCTTTTTCTAGAGGCCCTGCAGGCCTGTTGACTCTGTCCCACGCCCCTGTGCAACCCTGTGTTCCCTCTCCACCTCCACTGCAGCCACTTTGGGCTTGTCCGTTTCTCAGTCATTGCATAACAGCTTCCCACAAAGGTAGGGAACTGAAATGTCACTAAGCATTTATTATTTCATGCAGTTCCCGGGGGACAGGAATTTGGGAGTGGCTGAGCTAGGTGTGTTGGGAGCCGTTGGCCCCAGCCCCTCTAGGTGGCGCCATAACTAATGCTGGCCAACCCGCCTGAGTCAGTAGAGAGCACATGCGTTTGGTAATCTCGCGAGACTGGTCTGGTTTCTCCGCCTTTCCCGTGGCGTCATGTGGGATTCTGAACTACGACCTATAGGAAAATGATACGTCTAATGCAGGCGCCGTTGGCCTATATAAAATCGGGCGCGGGACCTCATGGCTCTCTCTCTCTGCACGGACGCGGGCCCGGCTCCCGGGCGCGGGCTCTAGGCCACGTGGCAAATGGCCCGGCCCGGACCACGCCGGGGCCTAGCCTAGCTCCCTCTCCCTCACCCTCTCTCTTTCCCTGCCGGCCCTCTGCCAGCTCTCTCTCCCCCCTCTCCATTTTCCGTAAGCTAAATGCTCTCCCCTAAGATACATTAAAGTTATATTGCAGAAGGATCCTAAGTGTGTACCGTGCCTTTCCTTGCGGGCGAGAAATAGGCGCGGGACAAGTGGTGCCGAAACCCGGGAATTTACATCGTTTGCACCGCCAGACAGGATTCAGAACTGCGGACAGGTTACTCGGAGAGGTATGTCTGAACTGAACTTTGGTTTGGGACTTTTGAAAGGATTTTTTGAGGCCTTGAGGCTTGTCTTGGCAGTGCTGTTAATTTTAGAAGATAAAGCCTGTAAAGATCTAGTAGCTAAAGGGCGAGGCCTGATAGGGAGAGTTCAGGACATGTCAGAAACCGGGAGCCGTGTGAGGTTAGGCGCGCGCCAAAAAAGTGAAAAAAGACCCCCGGAAAAATAAAAGATATGGGGGAGTTAGGAATACTCGATAAGTAAAAAGGACCCCCCAGAAAAATAAAAGATTTGGGGGAGATAGGGAACCAGAAACTAAAGGTACGGAAACTTGAAAATAGGAATACTCGATAAGTTAAAAAGGACCCCCCAGAAAAATAAAAGATTTGGGGGAGATAGGGAACCAGAAACTAAAGGTACGGAAACTTGAAAATTTAAATTTAAAGTTTGGCTCCTCGTGGTATGAGGAAAGACAGGGCCTGGGGCGGTTAAGACAAAGACAAACCACGCCCAAGATTCATAGGCAAAAACAGGGCCTAGGTTTTTCTTAGGCGCCACTGAGGCAGCACGACCTATACCTTAAAAGACAGAGGTGCCGGTATGGGTTCCTCAATGGCCACTGACCTCTGACAAGCTTAAGGCAGTGATTGAGCCTGTTGTAGAACAGCTTGCTAGAAAACATATTTTTAAGCCCTCCACTTCTCCATAGAATATATTAATTGGCTTAGACCTTTTTTGAAAATTCCCACTGCAGATTTAAAGCCTTTGTTTGATGTTTCCTGGAAAAATTGATAATCATCCTAAATATCCTTTGTTACAGTTTGGCTTATCACCCTGTGGTATATCCACGTGTTACTTCCTCAGTGCCTTTAAAAGATGGCTTAACTGTATATACAGATGGCTCAGGAAATGGAAGGGGTGCTTATATTATAAATTCACAGACATTTTTCAAAGATTTTGGTCAAAAATCACCCCAGATTGTTAAATGTCTAATTGTGTTAAAAGTTTTACAAAGTTTGATTGTCTGCTTAATATTGTGTCTGGTCAAAAATCACCCCAGATTGTTAAATGTCTAATTGTGTTAGAAGTTTTACAAAGTTTGATTGTCTGCTTAATATTATGTTTGGTCAAAAATCACCCCAGATTGTTAAATGTCTAATTGTGTTAGAAGTTTTACAAAAGTTTGATTGTCTGCTTAATATTGTGTCTGGTCAAAAATCACCCCAGATTGTTAAATGTCTAATTGTGTTAGAAGTTTTACAAAAGTTTGATTGTCCGCTTAATATTGTGTCTGATTCCCATTATGTGGTAAATGCCTTTCAGTTACTTAAAACGGCCAGTGTTATTAATCCTTCCAATACAGTGTCTGCTCTGTTTTATACCATAGCCCTTCTATATCACCCATATACGGGCACATTCGGGACTCCCGGGCCCTATGAGCAAAGAAAATAATTTGGCTGACCAAGCTACACGCCTGGTCACTACTGCCTTTGCTAATCCGTTGTAAGCTGCAAAAAGCTTCAATTTATACATGTTTCTATTGAGACCATACATGTTATTCAACATTGCTTAGAGGCATAGAGCGCCTGGGGCAAACCAGCTTGCCTCAAGACTGATAATGGGCCAGCTTACAGCTCCCAAAAATTCGCCCAATTTTGTGCACAAATACAAGTGACACACCTTACCAGGTTACCATACAACCCTCAAGGACAAGGCATTATTAAACGTGCACATCAGACCTTAAAATCCTATTTGTTAAAACAGAAAGGGAGAAAATAAATGGAAAGGCCCGGATCCTATTTTAATAAGATCCCGGGGAGCTGTCTGTGTTTTTCCACAGGATAAAAAAAATCCAGTTTGGATCCCAGAGCTCCTCGCCTTCTCCAGTTGATGTGTTTGGTGACAGCGATAGAAGATAATGCCCACCTTCCCTCTGCCAATGCCGGTGATGTATAAAGATTTAGACATAGCTTTAAAGAAAATAGAAGTTTAGGGTTAGAGAGAAGTTTATGTTTTAGTTAAAAATAGTTCAGATATATTACTAAAAATTTCTCGGCAGCCTGACAAAGGAAACAGAGTTTAATAAAACCAAAATTGGCTTCCTTTTGCTCAGGCAGGCCAGATAAAAATTCAATTTTACCATATAACAGTTGCCAATCCAAAAATATAGGTTGGGCCACGCCTAAAATATTTTCATTTCCTCCCAATCTGGCCACCATTTATTTAGATTGTTAACAATGCCTCAGAAATTATAGATAAATTGAGATACAAATTTGATAATTGCCTTTATGCCTTATGCTGAAATACTCAGCTTTATTTCTTTGCAGTAGTGACCCACGTGCCACGAGTCACGCCCATATCACCGTGGCCTCCCCAGTAGCTCACAACTATCTGATACACTTTCAAAAATAGTGCAGACTGCACAGGCGGTTAACAAACTGTCCACCTCAGTAATTGGCACAATTGAGGTGTGACCAATAACTTGCTGGCTTATACATAACCTCTATTCAATATAAAAACTTTACAAAGACAGCTAATCTTTCGAGAAGCCTTTCTCAATTTTCTTACAGGATTGGTCGTCTGAGTTTGGACAGACCCTTCGTGACCTGCAAATGGCGATCGTCCTGGCCAATTCCACTCGGCTAGACCTGTCGCTGACCAGAGAGCTTTCTCCGTGGAATCCCTCAGCCTTCCCCTACTCCAAAAAGGGGGTGGGGGTGGGTACGCTTGGCCTGGCCTTTTGCAAAAGACTGGTCATTCTTCTCTAGATGGTTTGCAAGTTCAGAATCCAAAGTCAGAGAAACAAAACAGTTTCGGCTCAAGCCTTAATGGCCCTAGACTCAGGAACCTCAATAAAGGTATGACTAATTATGCTAAAGCAATAGGGATATTATGGCTCAGACAGCTCCTGCACACCTAGGACACTTCTGTCCATTGCACTAGGTGGAGTGTTCAGCCAGCTAACTGAGAGGGGTGTTGGGCCAAGGGCATCACACAGGACATAGCTATGTCCTGGGAGATATGTTATCCTGCATAAGGGTGCCTGCCTCAAATCCCTTCCCGACAAAAGGCAGAGGACAGGCTGGGGACATTTCGATCTGTTAAGAGATTAGAGATGACGCCCACGCAAGTCCACAATATATCTTGGGGGATGACCACTATCTCCACCCTCTTACAGTTTCCCACATTGCTTTCTAATTTAAGAGGGGTGAACTGTTGGGAGCCGTTGGCCCCAGCCCCTCTAGGTGGCGCCATAACTAATGCTGGCCAACCCGCCTGAGTCAGTAGAGAGCACATGCGTTTGGTAATCTCGCGAGACTGGTCTGGTTTCTCCGCCTTTCCCGTGGCGTCATGTGGGATTCTGAACTACGACCTATAGGAAAATGATACGTCTAATGCAGGCGCCGTTGGCCTATATAAAATCGGGCGCGGGACCTCATGGCTCTCTCTCTCTGCACGGACGCGGGCCCGGCTCCCGGGCGCGGGCTCTAGGCCACGTGGCAAATGGCCCGGCCCGGACCACGCCGGGGCCTAGCCTAGCTCCCTCTCCCTCACCCTCTCTCTTTCCCTGCCGGCCCTCTGCCAGCTCTCTCTCCCCCCTCTCCATTTTCCGTAAGCTAAATGCTCTCCCCTAAGATACATTAAAGTTATATTGCAGAAGGATCCTAAGTGTGTACCGTGCCTTTCCTTGCGGGCGAGAAATAGGCGCGGGACAAGGTGTTTCTGGGTTAGGGCTTCTGCGGCTTTTGCTGAGAGGCCAGCAGGTCACACAGTGGAAAGGTGAGATGGCTGGTGGCATCTTTCAGGAAAGCCAGCCAAGGGACAGTGTTTATTGGAAACCTAATGGGGAAGTGGGCACACGGCAAAGGAGGCAAATCTACAGAAAATGTAAGGACTTCACATAGCAGAGCAGCTGTTTGGCAGCAAAGATCTGAAGTTAAAGCAATCAGGAGGGCTCTAGGGACAGAGCAATCAATGCAGTACTTGCCTGCCATGTACAGAGCCCAGCCTCATATAAACTTGTCACACAGGGAGGAGAAGAAAGAGGGAGGAAGAAGAAAGTAAGGAGAGACAGAGAGAGAGAGAGAGAGAGAGAGAGAGAAAGAGAGGGGGAGAGAGGGAGGGAGGGAAGGAAGGAAGGAAGGAAAGAAAGAAGGAAGGAAGGAAATGGGAAGATGGGTCAGTGTGCAAAGCACCTGCTGCTCATGCATAAAGACCTGAGTCCAGACCTCAAAGCACATAGAAAAGCTGGACATGATGGTACACATCTGTGATTTGAGCGATCCATGCTGCCCCTGAAAGGCAGACAGGAGAATCCCTAGACTCTCTCAGGCTAGCTTGCCTTGCCTTTGCGAAATAAACAAGGGACCCAATCTTAAAGAGAAAGGAAGAAGTCTGACCCTGTAGGTCCTCTTCTGACCACACACACAGCATTTCCAGGTGGCTCATCTCAATTCTCATATCCATACAAATTATGAAACTGCAGCCTCCAGCCTCACTGGTGACAGTCCATTGATGTCCACGGCCCAGGCAGCCCCTCTGCATAGCCATAGCACCTCAACCTGCCCCCCACTACCCTGCCCCATCTGGGTCCCCAGTCCCCAGGATCACATAGTCTATGTTTCTCCCAGGCTCCTCATCAAGGCTCCGTACCTGGCCCCTCCTGCTTTACCTGGTGACTTTGACAGTGTCTAAACCAGGGTGCTGTCCCCACCTGCCTCTGTAGCATCACAGAGAACCAATGAGACCCTAGGTATCTGGCTCTGCTACTGCATTTGGCTACCAGGCCAGAGTGTCCCCGGAAAGCAAATGGGCTCTCAACTTATGCAAATTTCTGTTTAATCATTACTGGAATTCAATTAATATAATTATTCTCATTTTAGGTTAGTTGTTTCATATGTGAAGCAGGGTCTAATGTGGGTCGCGTTAATTTCAATCTTACTATGTAGTCAAGAATGACTCTGAATTCCTTATTCTTCAGCCTCTCTTTTCCCCATTCTGAGAATCCAGGCTTGTGCCACCATGCTGGTTTTGGTGTTGCTAGGTGAACCCAGGGCTTTATGAATGCTTGGCAAGGCCTCTACCCACTAGGTTACACCCCAGCCCTGCGGTCACCTCACGTTTCAGTCTGCCTCTTCCAGGAAGCCCTCCACTCATGGTGACAGGGGACCCCCACCAAGTACAGACATTTTCACAAATGTCCCATCTGTCCTAGAAGATACACAGGTTCACAGTTGTTTGCTAGTCTCTCTGATGAAGCTAGTGCCTGTAATAACAGCCATGAAGCTCTTCTTCAAACTTCCATCAAAATTCAGTGGCTTTTCATTGATCCCTTCTGGGATCCAACTGATAACAGGGCAAACACAAAGAAATAGCTCAGGATTGCCCCTTGACCTTTCTTACACGCCCCCCCCCCCAGGGTGGCTCTTCTTCAAGTTAGGAGGCTCCTGAAGCCAGGGCCGAGGCAGGGAGGTCATGGTGAACATGATACCAGGGTACCAGCATCACCTTCAAAAGTTACTGCTGTGACCAGCAGGGAAGGGGCTGCAGATGGTAGGGACGTTTCCTCCTTCATTGGGAATGCTCATGACTAGGGAATGTTCAAAGAGAATTCTGGATAATTCTGTTTCTTGGGTGCTGGCCCCCATTTTATCCTTTGTTACTAGACTAGGTCAGGCCCTTTGCCTGGAGAATGTTAGAGAATTTAGCCAATTTTGGGCAGGTCCTTGTTATGGGAGCATTTGAAGCTTCTAATTAATTACCAGAGTCATTAAAGAAAAAAGTCATTGTAGAAAAAAGATTGGCAAAACACAAGCAAACAAACCAAAATAAAATATAATAAACACCACTCTCAGTACAACTAACTATATGTGTCTACTGCTGTCATTCTGGGATAGCTTGAAAGAAATTGGGGGGGGGGTGTGCTCATGTCAGAGCACAAACATAGCACACGTATAAGATCTTGCAGCTTTCAAGAGTTCATGGTACTCTCCCACCATAGGGTCCCAGGGATCCAACATGAGCCATCAGTCTTAGCAAAAAAAGTTCCTTTATCTACTGAGCATCTTCCCAACCTGATCAACTTAGTTTTTAAAACAAATTGTCTCACCAAACCTGGAGTTCCGGCAGATTCAGGTAGATTAGCTGGTTAGCAGGCCCCAGGCACCCTCCCAGGCATCCTCCTGTCCCTGCCTTCTGGGAATGGGATCGCAGACACACAGGGCACACCTTGCTGTTCTTTGAGGAGTCTTTAGGACCTTTCTCAAGATCTTATCTAACAAGTACTTTGCTGATGTACACCTCTTCAGCCATTGTTTCTATGCTTCATACCTTATAAACATAAAAACATTGTTCTGATGCCTGCTAACTTATGTAGTTCACCAACCTTTGTCTGTATCTCACGTTTTCTAATAACTACCAGATCCAGGCATATAATACTCCCTATGTGTTTGGCAGATCCCCTGTTGAACAATGTGTCTATTTCTACTTTTCATTCACAGAATGCTCTACCACTAGCTTTGTAGCTCTGTCTTTGTGTTTCTCTTGCCCCATCCCCCTTAGAGTTAAGACACTTGAGACCCCTAAGCTCTGGAAATATTTGTCACCCTCTTCCAGTAAGATGTGTAATTAAATACACAAGCCCCCTGTTTTCTCCTGATGTTGTGTTTAAAATTCTGATTGAGCATCTCTAACCTCTAAGTCAAAAGTCTGAAATGTTTTGAAACTCAAATCTTTTTTTTTAAGCACAGATATACCACAAGTGGAAAATTTCACACCATGAAACAACAGAAAAGACTGCATTAAATTACAGTTAGGCTTCATGTATGTTATATGTGAAGTATGATCATCTCTCCAGTGGGCATCTTGCTTTGACCCCAGGGAACATCCTGAGCCAGCAGTACGTGCCTCATCTGCACCTAGATTCTAATCCATAGAACTGGAAGCAAACATAAATGTTGGCTGTTGCTTTTGACATCAAGTTCTGAACATGACCCTGTTTGATCATAATGGACCTTGTTTGAAAACCTTCCAGGCCCTCCTCTTTCTCCTCCTCCTGAGATTTCAGCCACCATAGAATCTGCTTTTTCTTTCCCCCATTTAATCTTCCTGCTGAACTCCTTGTCCCCGATGCCTCCAGTCTCAGAGCCAGAACAGCTCTTAGCTAAACACTCGTCATGTAGCAAAATACCTGCTGTGTGCCCTGCTCTTGGCACAGAGTTTGACCATTAACTGAAAGCACAGATAAAGGAAATTGATTCATTGTCCCCATAGGGCAAGTGAATATCTATTCACCCAATAACTGGCACCTGAATAGGATAGTGCCTACATCTCTTCTCAATGTTGTACTTGTGTTTCCATCAGTAAGATGTCTTATTGCATATATAATAGGGAGTAATATTTAAAATACTTCACAGCTAGTATACCATGGACACCAACCCACCAGAATGAGTGCCTTCATAGAGCTGAGTGAGGTCATACACCACCTGCTGGATTCCTTCAGAAGGATCCTGGGACAATTCAAAATGTGTCTCAGGGAAAGACCAAAATGTCCAGGGGAACAAGGTCTACATGGGGATATGTAGTCACATCATGGGGCTCTGGCTGATGCACACCTGCACCTGGAGTGTCCTGGGCTCACCATGACAAATCAGAGTGGAATCTCACCTACAAAAGATGTCCACTCCATCCTCAAAGAGGATCTTGGTTCAGAGACTACTGGCATGTTTTTGTAAAGTGAGGTCACTAGGCACAGGTAGTCATACATCAACTAAGTGGCCCATAGCACCATAGTATGCAAAGCTTGCCTCTGGGACCTGGTGCTGCATAGCCAGCCAGACATGGAAACATCAAGCATCTGATCATTAGAAGCATTGGGTCCCTAGTTGGCCAGCACACCACACCTCCACAGAAATTGTCAGGGCCAAAAAAATGACTATACTCTTTCCCAGCCCAGGACTGGCTTGAGGTTCTGGTACTACAAGGCATGAACTCAGGTCATATTCCAGATTACTACCCTTTTAAGCTTGCCATTCTCTCCTGTCTTGGAGCAAGCAGAGAATCCCAGTCATCCACCCAGCACAGCAAAGAGGCAGGAGGAGTCTCAACTGCAGGAGTCTTTAGAAGGACTGGGCCTCCCTCCTGTGACTCCACTTGCCATCAAGCAGCTATGTACAAAGATCTTACCTCTGTGAGCTCACTCTCCTCATATACAGTACAACTGAAGATATCACACCTGCTCTTACAGACCTGGTGCACAGGTAAGGGTGTGTGTGTGCGTGTGTGTGTGTGTGTGTGTGTGTGTGTGTGTGTGTGTGTGTGTCTTTCTGTCTGTCTGTCTGTCTGTCTGTCTATGTATACGAGAGAGAGATAGAATACAGGTTTGTGCTTGTGTGGTGTGGAGGACAGAGATTACCTCATGTGTCATTCCTCAAGTGCCAGACACCTTGTTCTATGAGTTAGAGTATTAATTCACTAAAGCTGGCCAATTAGGCTAGACTGACTGACCACTGAATCCCAAGGATCTCCCTGTCTCTGCATCCCAGGGCAGGATTACTAACTCATGCCACCCATGCCCAGCTTGCTTCTTTTTCTTTTCATGTGAGTTTTGGGGTTTGAACTTAGATCCTTGTGGTTGCATAGCAAATGCTTACTGCCTGAGCCATCTCTCCAACCTCCTTTGCATTTTGCACGATATAATTTGGGTACCCAGAAGCCTTCCTCCAGGAGAAACATTTGTGCTGGATGATATCAGCCTAATTAAGGGCTCCATTTCAGGGGCCTGGTTGCTTCCCCCAGCTTCTAACTCCTGCCAAGCCTTACTGGCCCCAGGGCAGGCCAGTTACCTGCACATGTGGGCTTCGGAGCCCTGAACACCAGCGTGCCCGTCCCCCGCCATGACTGATAGCTTGATTAGGCGCCAGGAGCTGGCGGGCCAGGTGTTACCTCGGCCTGGGCTGGAGGCAGCAAGCTCTACTAGGCCGGCCCTGAAAGGCACAAGCGTGTTCTGCGGTAGCAATGAGCCTTTGTTTGCCTTGGCAGCGTTGTGGCCTCCCTGGGGCCGGCCCCATAAAGGGTTTCTGTTCGGGCTGGAGGACTCATTGTCGAAAAATTGTCCCTCAAAAAATTAGCATGGTACAGTGGAGAAAGCAGAACGCCCTGCGAATGTCAGCTGCTGGCCCCAGACAAGGGCCAGAGAGAGGGGTTTTCCAAGGTGCCACATCCCAAAAGCACCTGTCAAGCCAGGCCTTGAGTGGCTGAGGGGTGGTGGCAGGGCAAAAACAGGTAAAGTGAGGAAGGGTGGAGAGTGCAAAGTCAGGACTCTGAACCCTTCCACGTGGAACATGGGACATTTCCCATTCCTAAGGATGTCAGAGGGGCATTGAGAAGGGTCCCTCAGTTAGCTGCAGTAGGTGCAGGCTTGAAGAAGGGGATTGAGTGGCAGTGATGTAAGAGATGGGGGAAGAGGGGGGAGAGAGAGAGAGAGAATCCTAAAGGTTATGTGGTTAATTGAACATCAACAGCCACAGATACAATTATGCCCCTTTGTGTCTTTCTCCCAGTGTGTTGATGGATAAGTAACTAGATTAAAGGAGCCGGGAGCCCGGGTTGGAAGGGCCAGGCAGTAGGGGGGAGATCCCTTCTGAATGGTGACCCAGGGCTCCCGCAGACCCAGGCAAGGAAGGAAAACAGTCAATTAGACAGGGGAGAAAAGATGGAGGGAGCTGGGTTTGGCATTTGCATAAAGACTGAGGCCCTGAGGCTGGCATGCCACCCTTCATGCGTGATGAGAGACAATGATTCCTGGGGAGAGTCTGGGGTGTTATATTCGCATGAGATGCATAATTGTTGAACATCTCAACCTAAAGCTTGTGTGTACCCGATATATATAAGGCAGGGTTGAGAGTGGCTGGGCCAATATATAGGATGTGTGTGCACATGAGCATGTGTGTGCATGCAGGATTACTCCATTGATGTGAGTAATCTTACCAGCAAGGTTATTTCCAGTGTGTTGTACTCGTGTAGCTTACACTGGCCCAAATTCCTTGTTGAGAAGTGTGCAGATTTGAGTAGGTATATACCTGAGCATATCTGAGCCTAACAGACAAGAAGTATGGAGCTAACTGACTATGTCCCATCGGCAAAATCGGCTAGCACCTCAAGATTCCCTTGGACTGAACCTAGAACTGGCCCCCAGATTCACTGGACATTTGAATTGTCCTGCATCATTTAGCCTACTAGTTCAGTGGCATCCTTGCCCCAGACCAGCTCCAGCTAAGCTTCTCTTAAAGTTTTTCTTTTTTGGGGCGTGGGGGGGGGATATATGTTTTTTAAATCAGGTCTCATGTATCCCAGGCTGGTCTAAACTCACTATGTAGCAAAATATGATCTGAATTTCATGTATGGGGTCAGGAATGGTATGTGTGTGTTTGTGTAGATGGGTACATATGTGCCTGCAAGCCTGTACACACTGTGTATGTGCATGCAGAGGGCAGAGCCTGATGTTGGATATCTTCCTCAATTGCTCCTCCTATTTTCTGAGGCAGGGTGGCACACTAATCCCAGAGATGATCGATTCCACTAGCCTGACAGGCAGTGAGTTCCTGCCTTTGCCTTATGCTTGTGAGGCAGGCACTTACCACTTGAATCATCTTCCTAGCCCCCAGCTTTGAACTTGTAATCCATTGACCTCTACCTCCCCAGTGATGGGATTACAGGCATGTACCACTATACCTGGTTTATGCCTGGCATGCTCCAACCCTGAACTTTGAGCACAGTAGACAAGAATTCTACCAGTAGAGCTGTATCCCCTGCCCCTAGTACCCTCCTTTCTGAACAAGCAAGGAAAAGACACCCAGGAATCCAGAATTCCAGCCTTCTAAGGTTAAATGCTAACCCTTTGTGACTCAGATCACATGACTAGTGCCAGAGATTATGCTCATAGATCCAAAGTTAAGACTGTTTTAAGGGTTGAGTGAGGTTCTGTGTGGAGGTAGGGAGGGACTCTATATCCTGGCCTACCTGGGACAGTCTCATGTGACACCTGTGGCCCCAGCATAATTATCCACAGTGCCCTACACTCTCAGAAGTGTCCCAGTTTGGATGATGAATTCTATGGCTGTCCCAAATATAAGTGGGGCTGTAAGGAGTGTTTTTCCCATCTCTGCCTCTTTGCCCTCTGTTATGCTAAAATTGTTCTCTGTGTGTAATATGCATGCATTTTGTGTGTGACTATGGCATGGTACATGTATGGAGGTCAGAGGGCCACCTCTTAGGTGTTTGTTACTCCACACCTTCATTCTTGTTTTGAGATAGGCTCTCATTTTTGTCGTTGGGTCCCTGTGTACACAGGGCTCATGAGCACAGGGATCACACATGTGCCCTATCTCATCTGGCTTTATGAGCATTCTAGGGATCCAAACCCAGGTCCTCATGCTTGTACAGCAAGCTCTTTACCCAGAGAGCTACCTCCCCAGCCCTTTACATTATAACTGAAGCATCACTTCAAGGCTCCATCATGCCATGAACTTCTGAGAGGAAGATCCTGGAGCTAAGAGATTCCTTCCTCCCCATCCTTTCCATGACAGGACTCCGAAATATACAACAGATCCTGAGTGACTTGGTACCTGCCCAAGAGCAGAGTGGCCTCCCAGATTCTGGGTGCAGATGACTACTCTCTGCCCACCGGCTTTAGAGCAGAAAGCTTCTAGACTTGGGGTAAATCATAGATGTGGGGATCTTCTGTGAAACAGTAGTGGAGGGCCACATTTATCAACTGTTCATCACAATCAGTTCTTAGTGTGGGCCAGGATTCACTCTTCTACTGAGAATATAAGGCCCCTCCCATGCAGGTCTGATATTTCCATATTGCCCTGACTCACCTTTTCACCTAAGGGCAGACAGTTCCCCTCCATGTTTCATGTCCTGAGCTCTATATAACCAGGATGTGGTGCAGTTCAAGCTGATGGTGTACTTGTCATTCAGTATGGCCAACTGAGTATGCCCATTGTTGATATTCACACAACTGTAAAGTGACTGTCAAAGGCACATGCCCTTATTCTCAGTACTCGGGATGCAGGGGCAGGTGGGTACTGTGAATTCAAGACTGGCCTGGTCTAGATACTGAGTTTCAAGACAGTCAGGACTACATAATAGAGAGACCCTGTCTCAAGTTTAAAAAGAAGAAAAAATAATCAAAGGGTCAAGATAGCAATTTGAAATGCAAAATTTGTTTTAAATAAACAATTTTGTTTTGAAAGTTCTGTTTAGAGTACACTAGACCCATGTGGAAATACTCAGAAAAGGGCTCCAGGGTGGGACAGGAGGGCTTGGTGGTATTTCCCACCTCCCGCCATATAAAAAGGACAGGACTTTTCTGAAGTTTCTTCTTATAATGGTACATTGTTGAAAATGCTTTTCTATCAGATTTAAACATTTCTAACTATCCCATTGACAAGAATATGTTGTTAAACAAAAGTTTAAATAAAGAATAATATAGGGTTAAAAAAAAAAAAAAAAAAAAAAAAAAAAAAAAAAAAAAAAAAAAAAAAAAAACGGTTAACAGGACTTGTGGGAAAGCCCAGTGGATAAACTTGCAGCACAGACCTGACATCAGGAGTTCAATTAATTTACATGTAAATATGGAAAGGAAAAAATTGACTCTGCAAAGCTGTCCTCTGAGTTTTCACATTTCCTGTGCCCCATTCCTTACACACGTTCCTCTCAGACATTCATAATAATAGTAAATGTAAAGATACGCAGAAGAACTTATAAACTGAAGATTCGGGGGGAGGGAGATTTTAAAAAAATAAGCAAAAGTAAATCTCATGTGAACTATCAGGTAGAAGAGAAATGTTGGGAGCTTGCAACATGGCTCAGAGAGCAAAAGAGCTTGCAGCCAAGCCTACAGTAGAGTTTGATCCCTGAAACACACACACGATGGGAGGAGATAACCAACTCCCTTCCCACAACCTGTCTTCTGAGTTCCATACGTGTGCAATGACACACACAAATAGCAAAAAGTAAAGAAAGAAAAAAGGAAGCCCCTAGAGCAAGAAGACAGTACAGCAAAATTCTGGGAGACTTTCTATATGTAGGCAAAATACTCAAGTAGAGCTGGGAGTTCTGAGGGCTCTTAAAAATTTAGAGGAAGTGCTCCCCCAAAATGAAAGAGGAAGCCAGGAAAGATGAGGTGGCCAGAGAAAACCGGAAGCTCAAGGAAGAGACATGGTGGACATTCCCTTGAGGAAAGCACATCACAGTATGAGAAAGTCATTCCAGGCAGACCTGACAACTGGGGACGGGATCCCCAACCTAACCACATCATAGAATGCCTACGGCTTAGAATGATGTCTGATTATTAGAGTTAGCCAACAAAAGGGAATGGAAGGCAACTGTTAATTTTGGAGAAACAAAAGAGGTGTATGAAACAAAATAATTGGGACTGGGAGATGTCTCAATAAAGAGGTAGGATGTGGCAGTGTGCAGAGCTAGTAATCCCCCCCACTGGGAGGCCGAGATGGGGGAGCCCTGTGGAATTCAGCTGACTCAGCAAGTTCCAGGTAAAACTGAGAGATCTGTCCCAAAGAGAGAGAGCAACTTAGAAAGATCCCTGAGGTTCACCTCCGGCCTTTATGCGCATGCACGCACACACACACACACAGGTGCATGTGCACACACACACACACAAATAGTCATAGTATAAGTTCACACTATGAATATTTGCAAATTTGTAACAATTTAGAAGTTAGCCAAAGTTTTTTTTGTCAAAACTATGCTTTTTCCCGGGGAGGAAAAAAAACTGTTTGGATGACTTGGGGGGAGGAGTACAGGACGACATCATCTCGCTATGTAGTCCAGGCTGGCCTTAGAGTCTTCTGCCTTGGGCCCTCCAGTGCCCCAGTTACAAGTACACACCACTACAAAGCCAGAATGGTCTTTTGGACTCAATTTCCCACTTCTGGGTCCTGGGACTTAAATTCAGGTGCTCAGGCTTTCGTGTCTTTATCTGCTGAGCCATCTCCTCAACCCCTAAGATTTCCTTCTATTAGAGGAAATCAGCAGATCTGTGAGGGAACAGAGAAATGTTGTGCTGTTGATTTCTGTCCTATGGTGTGACTTGGTCTGAGAAAGACAGTGCGGACAGCACACTCTCCCCTGGTGAGGAGCCTGAGACTCAGGAGTTGATGTCTCCGGACTCAGTCCTCTGCTGCGCTCAGCAGACAGCGCTCTCCTTTCCTTGAGGTAAAGGAGAGCTTGCAGGGTGTAGAAGGATTATGTTGCTCCATTGTAAATAATTGTCCCACCCACTGGTTTAATAAAAACGAGGATTGGCCAAAGGCAGACTAAGAAAACTCTGGGAACAGGAAGAACAGAGCAGAAATGCCACAGAGACTCCAGAGAATGACAGAGAGAAGCCAGAAGAAGCAGAGGACAACTAAGCTGCTCTGAGAAAAGGTACCAAGCCGCCTGGCTGAACAAGATGAGAGTCATGGGTTAGATTAAGGGTAAAGAGTTAGCAAGTGATATGCCTGGGCCTTAGGCCGATCAGCCTAAAATTAATGTAAACATCTATGTGTCTCTGCGGGTCTGTGGGTCTGTGGGTCTAAACCTTAAACCTCTTGCTATAGCAGGGGTCACTTTTCCTTCTCTCAGGTGGATCTCGGGCATTGAACTCAGGTTGTCAGTCTTAGCAGCAAGCACCTCTAACCCCTAACATCTAACTGTTCCTTCATTTCGTTTTGCCTTTAATTCTTCCCACATTAGAAAGATTTTTTTTAATATTGTTTTCATACAAAATATTCTGAAAAAGGTCTCCCCTCCCCTAACTCGTCCCAGATCCTCCCCAATTACCCAGCCACCCAAATTCACACCCTTTCTTTCTCTCTCATTAGAATTCAAACAGGCATCTACAATATTAATAAATAAATAAATATTAGAATAAGACCAAAAAAAGAGCCGAAGACAAAGCAATCACAAGAAACAAACATAGATTTTGAAAGACACATTCTCACATGCAGAGAGAGGGGGTGGGGAACAAAAACAAAACTTGGAAATCATAGGAGACCTGAAAGGGGGAAAAATATTGAGACAAAAAAAAAAAAAAAACCCTCTAAAAAATACCACCACTGAGCTCATTTCGTGTTGGCCAGCCACTGGTGAGGCTCAACCCTGCCCTGAAGTGTGGTTTGTATACCCAGCAAGACTCCATTGGAGAAAATCCCTTGTGAGTATTTAACAGCAGATAGCTTCTAGGTTAAGCATGAGGTCCTGTCCACTTCTCTTCTCATCTGGCTTAGACTTGAGCAGGCCTGCACGTGCTCCCACAGTCCCTGTGAATTCATATGTGCATCTGTCCTGCTTATCTGGAACAGCCTTTCTCCTCGGTGTCTTTCATCCCCTCTGGCTCTTACAATCTTTCCACTTCCTCTTCCACAGAGTTTCCTGAACCCTGAAGGGAGGGATTTGATGGAGATGTCCCATTTAGGACTGAGTGTTCCAAAGTCTCTCGCTCTGCTGAAGGTCTGTCTTTGCTCCCATCTGCTGCAGGAGGAAGCTTCTCTGATGATAGGTGGACAAGGCAGTGATCTATGAGTATAGCACATTTTATTACTGCGTCCCTTCAGCAGAACAGTAATATTTGGTTTTCTCCTAGGTCCATAGCCTATCTAATCTCAGGTTCTCAGCCACCCAGGAAAGTGTCAGGGTTGGGTTCCAGCTCATGCAGTGTGCCTGGATGCCAAGCAAACACTGGTTCGTTACTGCTACAGCTTCCACACCACTGTTTTACTAGTGAATCTTACAGGCAGGTCACCTTTATAGAGTGCAGGATTTGTAGCCGTGTGATGTTTACCTTTCTCCTTTGGTAGTATGCAGAGTACCTTCCAGAACCATCAGCACTGGCCAGTAGGCATGAAGGCCCTAGGTAAACACCCTCTCAATTTCTCTGTGTTTAGGGAGTTATGTAGATGTTGTCTTCAGCAATGGGGCCTTACCATCAATTTGTATAGAGAAACCACAGTCTTAGCAATAACCTGGGTTATTTGGGGGTTTCCATGAGGCCCCACTGGCCAACAACTTTAGATGTAACCCATTCCTGCTACTACTGGTGAGAGACATCTATTTGAGGCTTTGTTTCCCCATTAGATTTCTTTTGTGTGTGTGTGTGGGGTGTGTGTGTGTGTGTGTGTGTGTGTGTGTGTGTGTGTGTGTGTGTGTGTGAAGAAGCTTCTACTGTATTAGATTCCATATAACTCCTCAAATAGCCCTTCATTTTAGCTGTTCCTCCCAAGATTCCCCCCAAGAACCCCGCCCATGCCACTTGATTTCCCACTCCAGTCCCCCACCCATCCATTCATAACTATTTATTATATTTCCCCTTCCTAAGGGGATTCTTCCCTTCCCACAGTGCAGCAGGTCTAAGCTATGGGGTTGTGACTCCTTTAGTCAACCTTTTCACAGAGGTTTCCTCAGAAAAGACAGAAAATAAGACAGTCCCTCCAAAAATACCCTGTTGTAAAAAGATCTGTCAGATAACATAGGCCTACAGCCAAAATAATAAATACTCCAATGACACAAAAAAAAACCATAAATAATTGTCCAGATAGCTGTGTTGCTGTCCTCTTCCAAATTTTAAAAACTACTACTCCCATGTGCTTCTAACTTTCAGGTGATATATTTTCCTTCTCAAGTCTTAAAAAAGTTAAAAAATAAATATTTAAAGTTACTATCCTATCATCCCTTAATAAAAAACATTCAAATGTTAAATTTTCACTATCTCAGATAAACAGTTTTAAAATAATTTATACACCTCACCATCTACCAATATTCTAAAAATATATGAAATACTTTATATATATTAAGTTTTAGTTATAGTTTGCGCCTTTTCTTCTTCCAAATATTACCTCATAAAAATTCCTATTATATATAGTCTTAGTTTAAAACCTTCTTAGTTAGACAAAAGGAGAAGATGTGCTGGGACTCAGGTGTCAGCTGATAAGGTTGGAAGACACTTATCCAGGGTCCCGGGCTCCTGAAGGGGGTGTGGTCAGCCCTGTTCAAGAAGGGCTGCTGGGATCTGGAGAGCCCCATTTGTTCCTGCCTTCTGGAGAGACTGGATCAATGTCCATCACATGGGCCATCTGATCGCTCAAGTGTATTCCTAAGCTACTACAGCCTATTATCCTAAATGTTAATTTGCTTTCCAATAAATATTAATCTTATATTAATATATTTTAAATAAATCTTATGCCATAGTGACTCATAACAGTAGCAAAATTACAGTTATGAAGTAGCAAAGAAAATAATGTTATGGTTGGGGAGGTCACCACAACATGAGGAACTGTATTAAAGGGTCACAGCATTAGAAAAGTTGAGAACCACTGCCCTAGTCCCTTACTCTATACATAACCTCTGGGATTCTATGGATTGTAGCCTGCTTATCAAGAACTTAACAGTTAGCATCCAAATATAAGTAAATATTTATCATTTTAGTCTTTGGGGGTCTGGGTTGCCTCACTCAGGATGTGTTTTTTTTTTGGAGGTCCATCTATTTACCTGTGAATTCCATTATTTCATTTTTTAAACAGGTGAGTAAAATTGCATTGGGTAAATGTACCATCCATGGCTGAGCAAGTGTCTCTGTGGTATGATAGAGGGTTTTTGAGTAGAATACATGCCCATGAGTGGTATATATGGATTTTGAGGTCGATCGGTTCTCAGCCACACTGATTTCCACAGTGACTGTAGTTTTCTGTCATACCAGCAATGGAGGACTCTCCTCCTACCCATGTCCTCACCAGCAGCACGAGCTTCATTTCTTTCACGAATCTCCACCGTCCTGGTGACTATAAGACGGAATCGCAGAGTAATTTTGACTTACGTGTTGAACATTTATTTGTGTGCTTCTCAGACACTTGTCTTTCATCTTTTGAGAACTCTCTGTTTAGACCTGTACCCAATTTTAAATTAAATTACTTATTTTCTAAATGCCCATTTTTTAAAAATTACTTATATATTTTAGATATTAACCTATCTGATATATGACTGGTGTAAATCTTTTCCCACTCTCTAGGTCACTGCTTTGTCTGAATGTTGGTGTTCTTTGCCTTACAGAAGCTTTTTGCTTCACAAGGTCCCATTTATTAATTGCAGATATTAGTGCCTGTGCTATTGATGTCCTCTTTAGAAATAATTCTCCTGTGCCAATATGTTCACGTCTATTCCCACTCTCTCTTCTATCAGGGTCAGTGTATCTGGTTTTAGGTTCATGTCCTTGGTCCATTTGGAGTTGAGTTTTATGAAGGGTAATACTTATGAATCTATTTGCATTCTCCTACATGCAGCCCTCCAGTTTGACCAACACTATTTGTAGAAGATACTTTTTCCTAGTACGTGGCTGATAGTTGGAGTTCATTGATCAATGTGTCTGTTTTTATACCAATATCATGCTGGAGGGTTTTGTTTATTTGGTTGATTAGTTGGATGGTTTGGTTTGGTTTTTTAAGACAGGGTTTCCTTGTGATGTTCTGTTTGTCCTGGAACTCACTATATAATCCAAGCTGTCTTCAAACTCAGAAATCTGGCAGTCTTTGCCTCCTGAGTGTTGGATCAAAGATATGCTCCACCACAGCCTGGCCACCAAACTGTTTTTATCACTATAACTCTGCAGCACAATTTGAGATTGAGATGGTGATACTTCCAGAAGTTCTTTTATTATTCAGAATTGTTTTAACTATTCTTGGGTTTTTATGTTTCCATAAACGAAGCTGAAAAATTGTCCTTTCAAATTCTGTAAATAATTGTGTTGGAATTTTGATGAGGATTGCACTGAATCTGTAGATTGCTTTTGATAAAATGGCCATTTCCACCATCTTAATAATACCAGTCTGTCTGTGAGCATGGGAAATCTTTCCATCTTCTGATAGCTTCAGTTTCTTTCTTGAAATATTGGAAGTGTTTTTGTCACACAAGTCTCTCACTTGCTTGGTTAGAGGTACCACAGTTTTTAAGGCAATTATGAAAGGAATTGTTTCCCCGATTTCTTTCTTAGCTAGTGTCATTTGTATATAGGAACGCTCTTGGTTTTTGTGAGTTACTTTTGTGCCCTGATACTTCCTGAAAGTGTTTATTAGCTATAGAAGTTTGCTAGTGGAATTCTTAGGTCATTCGTATATAGAATCATATCAACTGTAAATAAAGATACTTGGACTTCTTCCTTTTCTACTTGTACTCCCTTGAGCTCCTTCAGTTGTCTTATAGACTTCAACTTCTATATCAAATAGATACGAAGAGAGTAGACAATTTTGTCTTGTTCATGATTTTAATGGAATTTTTTTTTCTCCCCATCAAGATAGATGTTGACTGTGTGCTTGATGTAAATGGCTATATTATGTAATATGTCCCAATATTCCTAATTATGTAGGACTTTTCTTATGAAAGCGTTGTTGGATTATTGTCTAAGCCTTTACTGCATCAAATGAGATGATCATGTGTGTGTGGTTTTTTTTCTTCCAATATGTTTATAGGGTGGATTACATTTATCTGTCCATATGTTGAACCCTGTCTGAGATGAAGCCTACTTAACCATGGTGGGGTTTTTAATGCGTTCACACATTCAGTTTGCAAGCATTTTATTGGGAACCTTTGCATCTGTATTCATAAGGAAAATTAGTCTACAGTTCTTTTTCTTTGTTGGGTCTTTATGTGGTTAGGTATCAGGGTAACTGTGACCTCACAAAAAAGAATTAGACAATCTTTTTTCTGTTTCTGTTTTTGGAACAGTTTGAGGAGTATTGGCATTCATTAATTCTTCTCTGAAAGTCTGTTCGAGTTCTGTCCTAAAACTATTGGAGTTTTGTTGGTGCTGCTGTTGGGAGACTTTTAATTGTGGCTTCTTTTTCACTAGGGATTATGGGTCTGTTTGGATTTATTATCTGATCTTGATTTAATTTGGTAGGTGGTATACATCAAGAGAATATTAAGATTCTCTGCATTTCCTCAGTGTCTGTTGCTACGACCTCTTTTTATCTCTAATTTTGTTCATTTGAATCTCTCTCCATTTTTTTTGGTTAAAAGTTTGTTAATTTTACTGATTTTTTTCAAAGATGCACCTCCTCCTCTTTCACTGATTCTTTGTATTGTTTGTTTCTATTTTACTGGTTTCAGCCCTAAGTTTGATTATTTCTTTCTGTCTACTCCTTTTTCCTGTTATTTCTTTGTTTTGTCCTAGAGTTTTTAGGTGTTATTAGTTTACTAATATGAGACTTTTCCAGCTGTTTTGTGTAGGCACTTAGAACAGCCCTCACTGAGCCCTGTAGTTTGGGTATGATGTCTTTTCATTTTCATTCAATTCTAGAAAGTTTCTAGTTTGTCTTTTACTACAAATGGCGCCCAAAATACACCCACATAAAACCTTAGAAAGCTTAAAAATAGTTCTAGAGCACAGAATTAGAGCCAAATACAGCTTCCCAGTTGTGTCTCTCACATGACATGGTACAGAGATGCCCTGGTGAGGCGTGTGGGTTTCTGCTACCAAATAGCTGGCTTTTGGAGTGCAGCTTAAGCTGTAAAATAGCCGGTTCCTGAAGTCTCACTGGAGCAACAAGTTGTAAATGATGTATTTAAGGTTTCTGTTTATACTGACAAAAAGGGAACTGAGTCAAAGATGGCTTCTTAGTAGCAGCATTTTCTTGGGCAAGCTGGAGGCAAGCAGAGGTGTGGCTTTTTTAAGAGAAGCCTGACTCACTGTTATCAGCAAAACACTTGTGAGTCTTTTAAGAGGCCCTGCTGCCTAACACTTAAATGGAGTTCATAAGCAGCAGATGGCAGTGCTTTACTTGGTGATTACATGGACCCTAAAATTCCCCAGAGTGGTAATTGTAGGTTCTATCGGTACCTCTGCTAAAAGATAAATCATGTGAAGCTAGACTAGGAGCTGGGTGGAGCCAGTCAGATACTCTAGTGAAGCCTTTAGTTCTTAGCCACACCTTGGCAGATTAAAGGTGTGGTCAGAAACAGAAAGAAATAGAGGAAACTGGGTGGAGTCAGCCACCACAATCAAGCAAAGGTGTGGTCAGAAACAAAGAAAGATAAGAAATATATTAAAAAATATATGTATGCTTGAGAGAGAAAAGAAAAGGAAAAATGGTAGAGAAAGTCCTTAAAAGAAATAGAGGGGAAAAAAGTAATAAACCACATAAACATGGAAATTATAAAGAGTGTCTGGATACTGTATGCTATTGTCTTGTCTTTAAGTTTTCTGAATGAAGATAAAGTAGTAAAAGCTGCTAAAAGCCATTTGATTACAAATGCTTCTGGATTAATTCAACCTATATATTTTATAATTGAGTTGACTTTAAAATTGAAATAAAAAGATATGCTACCTTTGAGAAGCGGTTTTACTTTTATTTCCACAGAAAATGAGAAGCTATGGATTTATTCCTGGCTAAAGAAAATAAAATTTGATCGAGGAAGACCCCTTGAAAAGTTTCCAATGGAAATGGATGGTCCAAATGATTCAGCATTTCAGAGCACCTCATTGAAGTTTCCTGAGTACTGTATCCAAAACTACTTCAAGGAGACTGGCTGAGCTGACCCAGCCTTACAGACTGTTTCACTAAGGACTTGTCCATAATCCTAAATTTTTCTTTGAGTCCTCATGGGATTGCCAGCACCCCTGTTCAGCAGGAAGTAGCCTAGAAAACTATGTCCACATTCTCCAAAAATAGATTATGGCTGTTGTGTTTGTTTTCTGTATTGGTTATAAGTTGTAATAGGTAATGGGGAAAAGAGAATATTAGATTTGGGGTTCTTCTTGTTTTAAAAAGAAAAAAGGGGGGAATGTAGTGGGATTATGTTGTTTCATTGTAAATAATTGTCCTGCCTACTAGTTTAATAAAAATGCTGATTGGCTGAAGGCAGACAGGAAGTGTGGGCAGAGCTACTAGACTGGGAAAACTCTGGGAACAGAAAGAACAAAGCACAGAAGCCCAAGAGACAACACAGAGATGATGCCAGAGAAGCCAGCAGATGGAGAGGACAACTATGCTGCTCTCAGAAAAGGTACCAAGCCACATGGCTGCAAAGAGTAAGAATCATGGGTTAGTTTAAAAACAAGATCTAACTAGCAGAGCTATAAACTGACCAGCATAAAATTAATACAAGCATCTGTGTGTTTCTGTGGGACTCTGGGACTATAGGTCTACAGGTCTGGGGATCTGGGGGCCTGGACCACAGGCTGTACAGGCCAGAAACATAATACTACAGTCTTCATTTCTGTCCTGACTCATTTTTCATTCAGCAGTGAGTTGTTCAATTGCAGTGAGTTTATAAACCTTCTGTTGTTTATGTTGCTATTGGTATCCAGTTTTTAATTCATGGTAGTCAGAGAGGATGTAGGCTATTATTTCCATTTTTTGTGTGTCTGTTAAGACTTGCTTTAGTGTACAAGTATGAGGTCAGTTTTGGAGAAAGGTCCAAAAAAATTCTGAGAAGAAGGTATATTCCTTTGTGTTTGGTTCTGTAAATATCTACTAGGTCCCTTTGGTTTACAATGTCTGTTAGCACCAGTATTCCTCTGTTAGTTTTTGTTCAGGTGACCTGTCTGTTGGTGAGAGTCAACATTGAAGTCACTCACTATTACCATGTAAGGGTCAATATATGAATTTAGCTTTAATTGTGTTTCTTCTATGAACTTGGCTGCCATTGTGTTTGATGCATAAATGTTTAGGATTACGATGTGCTCTTGATGGATTTTTTCCTTTGATGAGTATGTAGTCTTTCCCTATGTGGTCAGATATTCAAACAGCTGTGCAACCTTGCTTCTTAGGTCCATTTGCTTGGGATATCTTTCTCTATCTTGTTACCCTAAGACGTTGTCTATTCTTGATGTTAAGTTGTGTTTCTTGAATGCAGCAGAAGGACGGATCCTGTTTTTGAATCCAGTCCGTTAGTCTGTGTCTCCTTATTGGAGAATTGACTTTGTTGTTACTAAAATACACCGACCGCTGGTCAGTGTCTGCTGATTCCTGTTATGTCATTGTTTTGGGGTGGGGACTTTGTTTGTTTTCTCCTTTGACTTGCTGGTCTGAGATTATTTATTCCTGTGTCTTGGGTGTGATTAACCTCTTTTGATTGAAGTTTTCCTTCTAGAACCTTCTTTAGAGCCAGATCTATAGACAGATATTAATTAAATTTGGTTTTATGTGGAATGCTTTTCTTTCTCCATCTACTGTGATTAAATGTTCTTCTGGGTTTGATAGTCCGGGTGAGCATCTGTGGTCTCTTAGAGCTTGTAGATCAAGGCCCTTCTGCCTTTTAGAGTCTCCATCAGGGTTTGTTCTAACGGGTCTGCCCTGATGCGTTATGGGGTCTCTTCCCCTTGCAGCTTTTATTGCTTTCTCTGTTCTGCAGTTCAGAGATTTGATTGTTAGGTTTTATGTGAGTTTTTTTTCTGGTGAAGTCTGTTTGGATTTCTTTCTTCTTCTTGTCCTGTGATGGGCTTCTCCTTCTTCCTTTAAATTTATTTACCTTATCTTATGTGTCAGATCCCCTGGAACTGGAGTTACAGACAGTAGTGAGCTGCCACGTGAGTGCTGGGAGCAGCCAGTGCTCTTTAACCATTGAATCATCTCTCCAGCCCTGGAATCTCCTTCTTTAGGTTGGGGAATTTTTCTTCTATGGTTCGTTGAAAATATTTCCTGTGCCTTTGACCCGGCTTTCTTTCCTTCCTCTAGCCCTGCCGTTCATATCTTAGTGTCTTAGGTTTCCTGGTTGTGCCTGGGTGTTTTTAGATTTAACATTTGACTGGGATGTTCATTTCCTCATCTTGTCTTCCGCGCCTGCTCTCTTGCCGTGAGGCTTTACTGCTACAGTTTTCAATTTTGTTACTGTTGTTGTTATTATTTACTTTCCTAATTTTCCCTTTCCGGTCTGGGTTGTCTGTAGTGATTCTATTTCCATGTTCATGTCTTCAGCTGTTTTCCTCATCCACTGTTAGCGTTTTCGTAGGTTCCATTAATGGGATTTATTCATTTTCTATGTAAGGTCCTTGAACACATTCATAATGACTATTTTGAAGTCCTTGTCTTGTGCTTCAGCTGTATTGCATTTCTCAGGGCCTACTGTGGGAGGGTGGCTGGGTTCTGGGGGAGACATATTGCCCCAGATATTATTGATTCTGATGCTATGCTAGTGTTTAGGCATCTAGGTTTGTGATGGCTGTAATTCCAGGTGTTGACATCTGGGCTCGCCCATCCCTTCCTTGCTTCTGCCCCCTCTGGATCTGAGTGCAGTGTGGTGGGTGCCGACTACCTGGTAGAGGATGCACCTGAGAGCCTTCCAGGTGTGATGCTAGGGGTCCTGGGTATAACATGTTTCTAGGTCTTGGGGCTGACCAGAAGGGATGAGGATGAGGTTGATGAGGGGAGGGACCACTAAATGGGTCCACAGGAGGAAGGAAATGTAGGTCTTTCTGGAGACTCTTTGGGTTCCCTAGAGAATGGGGTCAGAGAAGAAAGGTCGGCCCTGCACATGATCTACTACATGGCTGGGGAGAGACTGAAAAATTTACAATGCCAGACAGGAAGGAGAGTGAAGATGGCCTTCATTTTAAACTACACACTTCTCTGGAATGATCAGCAAGGATTGATTTGTGGAAAAATACCAGAGGCCACATAATTTATACAGAATAAAAGATGATTGATCACCAGGCATGGGGTACATGCTTCTAATCCCAGCATTCAGGAGGCAGAAGCAGCTGGATCTCTGAGTTCGAGGCCAGTCTGGTCTCCATAGTGAATTCCAGGACAGCCAGGGCTACTTTGGGGACCCTGTCTCCAAGGAAAGGAAGATTGTTTGGTCACAGTTCTAGAGACTATTACATTCAAAACACAGCAGCAGCATCTGCTCAGCCTCCATCCTTCCATGGCCAACTGAGACAGGGTAGAGGAAATGGCCTTTCCTCTCTTGGCCACTAATACCAGGAAGTGGACCCATCCTCATAAGCTTATCCCATTTTAATCACTTCCCAGGTGTATACAGACAACACTATTTGCAAATTAATTTGTAGATTAACTTTCCTGGACAAGAATTTGATGGTTGGCTTTAGATACATAGAAACAGAAGGCAATAGTTAACTTCAGAGAATATGGAAAGTTATAAAAGACAGACTGGGGCTGGGGAGATGTCTGAGTTGGTAAAGTGTATATACACAATCATGAGGACCCAAGTTCAATCCCCAAACCCATGAACACTTTTTAAATAATAAAAAAATTAAAAACTGCGCATAGCAAAAGAGGGAAAGAGAGAATGAAATAAAGGAAAAAGAATGTGTATGTACACCTTTAATCCCATCACTTAGGAGAGGCAGGCAGATCTACTTAAGTTTGAGGCCAGCCTGGTCCAAATAGCAAGTTCCAGACCTATCTCAGAACAATCGGAACTCTGGGGCTTCATGTGTCAACCTCAGAGAACAGAGCAGCTAGCCTGGGTGAGCCTTGTTCCCTCCCTCCCCTACCCACCCCCACCTTCCACTCCCACTATTGCTATCCCCACACACACGCTCCACTATGCTGGCTCTTTAGAGCAGTAAAGTGACAAATGAGACACCTGATCCAACCCTCGTAGGTGCGAATGATGTGACCCACAGTACACAAGACCCTGCTCTTCAGCCTGGTTGTGGGGACAACATTCTTGGAGACACCGGTAGGTTAAGGAGACATCTTCTGAGATATATTCTCCTCTAGTGGGGAAGGACAGGTCAAAGCAGACACGGGCATGTGGTGCCCCAAGAATTCTGTTGGGACGGAACCCGGGAGACTGACCAGAGCCTGAAGAACCTTAGTATTGTCATCTCACCTCTACACTGCTCCACCCCTGCTTCTCCCAGCTAGACAGAGAGCAAAGGGTTCCCTCCCTTGTCACTTTGCCCAGCTGACTTATTTTGACCTCACATCCACTGGTTCCTGCACACAGGTAAGAAGCAGACAATCTGTCTCTCTCTCTCTCTCTCTCTCTCTCTCTCTCTCTCTCTCTCTCTCTCTCTCTAAAAGACTCAGTGGAGGATTGGGGAAGTGCTAAACAGATAACTCGGTGCTGGGCTCCTAGGCATGAAGACCTGAGTTTGATCCCAAGACCTATGTAGAAAAGCTGGCCACAAGGGTGCTTGCTTTTTTTACAGCACTGAGAAAGTAGATTCAGGAGACCTCCTGACTCAGTGGACAGCCAGCCTACCCTAATTTGTGAGCCCCAAGTTACAGAGAGATAGGCCCTGTCCCACAAAATAAGATGACAATTCTGTAGGGAGAAATGTCTCAGCAGTTAAGAGAACATGCTACTTTTACAGAGGACCCACGTTAGATTCCCAGCAGCCAGGACAGGTGGCTCACAACCACCTGTAGCTTCAGCTCCAGGGCATCCAGTGCCTTCAGCCTCTGCAGACACCTGAACTCACAAACACAAACCCACACAGACAGACAACAGACACATGTCATTAAAAATAAGATTTCAATATCATATATATGATATATGGTTCACTTGGAGGTGAAAAGAGGCCTGGAACAGGAGTTAGGGATGAAGCCATCATGAAAGTGCCAGAAATGGAACCTGGGTCCTCTGCAAGAGCAGCAAATGCCATCTCTCTAACCTCTAAATTGAGTCTTCACACACAAAATAAAGGAAAGATGGATGAATAGCTCCTGAGGAACACCTGTGAATGACTTCTGCCTTCTACATGTGCATACACAGACACACACACAGGCACAGAAAGATACACACACTACACACACACACACACACACACACACACAGAGAGAGAGAGAGAGAGAGAGAGAGAGAGAGAGAGAGAGGCTTGAGTATTCCTGGTCTCAGCAGAGAAAGTCCAGTTTCTCAGACTGCCAGGTCAGCAGATTTTTTCCTTTCTCTGTTTTGTATTTTGGTTTTTTGTATTGTTTTGTTTTGTTTTTCTGTTGTTTGGTTTTGTGTGTAGTGTACACTCACTGGTGTGTACACAGAAACCAGAGTAAAGTTATAATATAGCCTGTGCCATGTCTTCCTTAGATACAGTGTCCCTGACTGAACCAGGAGCTGGGCCAACAGCCCACAAACTCCAGTAATCCCGTCTCCATCACCCACAAGCAGGCTGTGGCATGCACGGTCATGCTGGCCTCTTACATGGGCACCTGCATTTCAGACTAAGGTCCCTGTGGTTGCATAGTAAGCACACTTACCCACTGAGCTATCTTCCCAACTGGGCAGAGAATTTTTTAAAGTGCAAATACCAAATTATGAGAGCTTAGTAATTGTGAGATGCTGCCACCAGGTGGCTCCCCTTCAAGCCCCTCCCTCCTAGACCACTGAACAGCCTTGGGTGCAGGTCTCCATGCTTGCTCAAAGCAGCCGGTGGTGGGCACTGGAGTGCCAGGCCCCTCTACCTTGATACAATCAGCCTCTCTTCTGATCCTTCATGATTCTCTCTGTGACCCACTGGCCCCACCCACCAGAGGATCATAGACTCCTAAAGCTGCCCTTTTAAAAGCAGCTTTTTCTCAAGGCTCACTGTTCAGTGGAATCTTCTGTAACAGGCCCAACCCCTCCCTACAGACTGGGCCAACATCTTCTACCAGCTCTTACTTTCCTTTGTCTGTAAATGGGGTCCTTCCATCTTCTCCTTTGCTGTGTGTGTGTGTGTGTGTGTGTGTGTGTGTGTGTGTGTGTGTGGACTCATGTAGGTGAATATGTATGTACATGCACACCAAAGGTTGACATTAAGTGTCCTCTTCAATTGCTTCCCACTTCATATTTCAAGACTGAGTTTCTCAGTGAACCTGGAGCTCACTGGTTTGGCTAGGCTGGCTGACCCTGAATCCCCCAGTTTACCTTCCCAGTGTTAGGATTACAAGAACATTGCTGGTGAGTTCTGGATTATTGGACTCAAGTCCTTTACCAACTGAGCCATCCCCTCAGCGCCTTCTCTGCCTCTTCCATGGGGCTTCCCCACCAACATTCAGAGCCAATGTGAGAGAATAGTTTTTGGGAGTTGGCTTTCTCCTTCTGCCCGCCGTGGGCTCAAGGATCAAACTTTGGCAGTCAGGGGAGTGAGGAAAACACAACATAGTAGGTGCTTTCTCCACTGAACCATCTCCCCAGCCTCCAGTTCGTCCATTTTGATTGGATACCTTGTATAGGCCAGGCCTATGCTGGGCAGGGAAATGAATGAATAAGCCAAGTGGCTGCTTAGTTAAGGGGAGCAGAATGGAGGACGGGAAATGGAAAATGGTCGGGATTTGGTGACTGGGTGGCAGATAGCTGGCAGGAGGGGTGGCTGTGGATTTTCTCCTTATTTGTGTTATTTGTTGGGGAAGAATCAGGTCTCTTGGCCTGGGACTGACAGAAGCAGTGTCCCCAACAGGACCCAGATCAAAACAGATGAATCACTTATAAGCAGCCTTAGTGAGCCAGCTGCAGCAGAAAATGAGGATGGGGGGGGGCTGGGGATGGACAGATGGACATGCCAACACCAAAATCATGCTGTGGGGACACCCTGGGGAGCCACCACATAGTCAAAACAGGCCCTGCCCCAGATGGGAGCCAGGACACGTCAAGAGGGAAAGCCTGGGGACTCTTCCAGAAAGCATCTGTGACTCATTAACTGAGCACCTACTAGCAGCCCAAGGGTGGCCCATAAATCAGTCTAGATCTGAAAAACTCTGTGAAGAGGGTTGGCCTCCTCTATAATAGAGGAAATGAGAAACCAAGAAGGGAAATGACTGACCAAGGTCATCCAGCTGCAAGGATCTGAGTCCAGAATAAGCCATTTCCTCCCTTGGTTTCTACCTGGCTGGTACATGTGGCCTTAGGGAGACCCTGGTCAACATGGGACCAGATCTGGAAACAGACCAAGCAGGAAGGGTGACTTCCAGGGCATCTGCAGAGGATGCAGAAATAAAAAAAGGACCTAACCCCTGGCACACTTTGAATGGAGAAGCCTTGTGCATCTGGGGCCTTGTCACTGCGACCTTGCCTATCTTGGATGGCCAACAGTGCCTCCATCTCTTTCTCAAACATTTTCCAAGAGTCATCTACCATGGGCCTCAGGGATTGAACTCAGATTGTCAGTCTTAACGGCTAATTCTCTTACAAGCTGAGCCATCTTGCCAGCCAATGTCCTGATTTCTAAAAGGCAGAGGCTGGAGGCCTGGGTTGCAGCTCAGTGGAGTACTTGTTTACCGTGCCCCGGGGTCCATCCCCAGCATCACGCAAGTCAGACACATTGCACTCTTGACATCCTGACACTCAGAAAGGAGGAACGGAAGTTCAGGGTCACCCTGGACTATGTGAGGCTTTTCTCCTAGAATGGCTGGGGCCACCAGGAAGGATACAGAAGCAGAAAGGAGCCCAGGAGGACTTTGGTGCTTTCTGGCCACCCCACCAAGATGGCAGACAACCTGCTCCTGGACAACTTGAGAAACTAAGAATAACACTGCTGCTCAGTGAAAAGTGGCAACTATTTTGTCATTAATGATGCACTGTCCTACCCATTATCCACCTTAAGGCAGTATGCTGCAAAAGCCATCAGCCTGTGTCTGGGGAAACAGAGGGCTGTAAGAGGGCACCCTGTGGGTGGCTCTCCTGAACACCCTCCCTGGAACAGAACACTATGGACAAGGACACTGGGACTCAGAAATGTAAGGTGACCCATCTCACACAAGTGTGAACCTGACTTAAACACAGGCTCTATCTAAAGTGCTGTGTGAACATGGTTCAGGATAGGCAGGTGGGCAAGACGAATTTATCTCTGAGGCCCTCTGGATTGCAACACTGGGAGTCAATGATGCCAGAAGACAAAACTTGCCAGGCACAGTATCTTCTCCACTGGCCTCAGTGAAGCTCTGGGGGTTATCTGAAGGCAGAACTCAGTATTCTAAGCCTTAGCACCCTCGCCTTCCTGATTAGCCAAAGCGTTGGCTCAGCAGGCAGGCTGTAGACAGCTCCAAGAAGTGCCCTCTTAGAGTTGACCCAGGAGTACTTGAAGATTAGCCTGAGGATCTGGTCTGGGACTCAAGACCTGGCTCCTGAGGTCAGAGGCTGCTGGAGTGGGGCCTCGGGATGCTTCTGGAGCTCTCATTCCACAGTGCCTAATTTATTGTGATGCAAAAATCCGGCTCCAGGGCGGGAAGCAAAGCTGTGAGCCAAGCACGCTCCCATCCTGTTCCTTTCCACATATTTTCAGTATTTATTGTCCCCATATGTGATGCCGAACATTCAAAAACATGTTGCTGAGATTCCTCCAGAAAGGCCTGACATTTCACAATATCCCTCCGATGCCGGGGATTACTGTTCAGGACGGAAAACGTGGTTGATTCAAAACAGATTGGGTAGGGAGAAAACAATGGCAGGGCCTGTGGAGAGACCCCCAACTCCACTGCCTGGAAGATGGGAGGGGCACCCTCGAGAAGCCCAGAGGTCTGCAGGGACTACCACTTGATGATGCATAAGTACTAAAACAATAAGGGACTGCTGGGACCAGGCTGAATACACTAGACCTCTGGGCTACCCTGGATGTAGCCACTTTTCCTAGCTCACAAAAGGAGGAACTGAGATTATGCTCAGTATGTTTGTCAATCAAGGGCTGGGGCGGGCACACCATTCAATGATGCTGGGTTTTGTTATCATGTTTGGGGAGGTACGTTAGGGGAGGTGCGTGTGTCTGTGCACACGTGTGCATACTCAGTATAGTGTGGTGTCATATATAGTGTATGCACAGACAGTGTCGGTCAGAGAGAAATGTCAAATCAAATGTCTGCTTTATTGATCTCTATCTTATTCCCCTGAGGCAGAATCTTTTCATGGAACCTGGAGCTAGGGCTGACATCCAGCAAGCCCCAATGGTCTTCCTGTCCTGCCCCTCAAAGCACTGGGATTACAGGAATTTATTCAGCCACATATGCTTTGCATGTGGATGCTCGGAACTTGAACTCAGGTCCCCACACTTTCTCAACAAGTGCTGTTAACCACTGGACCACCTTTTTATCCCTTTTTGAGACAGGTTTCTTTGTAGCCTTGGTTACTCTCAAATTCACTATGTAGATGAACTCGGCCTTGAACTTCTGCCTCCATGTCCTGAGCATGAGCATTGTAACCAGGAGAGAAAGCACTGAACGCTAGTACTCTTCCAGTCCCCACTGCCTGGAAGCAGGGAGCCAAGCCGTAGGTTCTGCACTCCATGGTGTTCAGCAGAGAGCCCAGTGCAGCCCCTTCCCATCCTCAGACCCTGCAGTGTTGCTATGCCCTCCTCTGGTGCATAGGGGAAAGGCGCTACCTCGGTCCTCCATCTTTGAGACCAGTGTGTCCTGGAAGCTCTGAGTACTCATATTAATGACTTTTCTCATTGCCGTAACAAAATGCCTGACAAAAACAACTTCAGGAAGGAAGAGTATATTTGGCTCACAGTTTCAAGGGCACGGTCCATCATTGTGGGAAGTCACAGCAGCAGGAGTGTGAGGCAGCTGCTCACATGGCCACCATCAGAGATGGATGCTGGAGCTCAGCTTGCCCTTCTCTTTTGCCCATGGGATGGTGTCACCCACATTTAGAGTGGGTCTTCCTACTTGAGCTTACCAATCCACACACTCAGAAGTTTGTCTCCTATTTCACATCCAGTTCAGCTGACATTTAAAATTAACTAATGAGAGCTGGGGAAATGACCTAGTGGGTGAGAACACTTAATATACCGCACAAAGACCCCAGGGCCAGGGAGCCCATGACCAGTAAGTGCAGTGCTCTGAGGCGGCAGAGGCAGAAGCATCCCTGGGTCTTGCTCACTAACAATTCATAGCTTCTGGATTTCAACACACAGGAGGCAGGCATGAGGATGGCGCTTGGGTCCAGTCTAGGGTAAATAGCAAGGAAAGAAAAAAGAAGGAGGGGTGGGGGAAGGTGGGAAGAGAGTGGGAAACCAGAGAGGCCTGGCCAGAAGGCAGATCTCCAAAGAGGAAGCGAGGCTGTGTCTAGCCTGATATGACAAAGGGCACACTGTATGGACCTAGAAGTGAACTCTGAGAGCTCAAGGTCAAGTTTCTTATGCTCATGGAGGCTTCACGCCATACACTTCTGCCTACCTACCTAGCCAAGTCCCAGGAACTCTGAGACCATAAATCCAGACCCCTCACTTCTCCATGACTGCACAGTATGGGCATCAGACTTCAGGTAGGGTGGTCAGGCCATGCCAAAAAAAAAAACAAAACAAAACTGTAGACTATCCACTTAAATTGAGGTTGCAGATAAGCAGGCTGGAGAGATGGCACAGAAGTTTGAAGACCTGAGTTCAACCACTGAGCCACATGATGAACAAGCCAGAAACACTTGTTTCTTTAAAGATTTTGAATTTTTTAAAATTAAAACTTTATCTAGTTGTTTCTCTAGTTTTAACTCTGTCATAGATTATTTTGGAGTGGGTTTGTGTGTGTGTGTTGCACACAAATACATAAAAATATATTCATTCTATTCAATGGCCTTCAGAGGCCAGAAGAGGGCATCAGATGGAGGTACAGGCAGTTGCCAGACTTCATGTAAGTGCTGGGAACTGAACTTGTCCTCTGGAAGAACAGCCTCTTACCCACTGAGCTATCTCTCCAGTCCATGGCAGTGTACTTATTCCCAGTACTGCTGAGATGGAAATGAGGCTTCACAGCCAGCCAGCCAAGATAAACTAGCAAGCCCCAGGTAATATCAGAGAACCCGTCCCATTAACACAGGACAGCACCTGACGGACGATACCACCTCATACCTCTGACCTTCACACACATGTGCAGACATACACGTGCACATACACAAATACCTGCATGGACATACACATATTGTGGTAAACAATAGATAATGAATAAATCAATTTTTAATGTATCTCAGGGGCCAGCAGGGTAGCTTGGAGGTAAAGGGACTGACCTCCCAAGCCTAATGGCCTTAGTTCAATAAATACATAAAAGTAGGAGAACATGACTCCATAAAGGTTTATATGACCAGTGCCATGACATGCATGCACCCACTCATGCACATCATCCTACCCCCCACCCTGTCATGCAAAAAGATACATAAGAAGAAAAAAAAAGATGAAAAGAAGACGGAGAAAAGTTCCCTCCGGGGCATTTATCTCAAACTATCCAATGTACCTTTGAAGTGTTTGATTACTGAAATTGTCCATCTTTTCCATGCTGCTGTGTTAGGTCAACTCTTGACAGTCAGTGTCTACTGCTTCTGGTGTCACAGTGAAGGCTGCCTGGCAGTGAGTGTGTCCAGGCCGAAGGATGCCAAGCACTCAAAGACCCTGCCGGGGACTGAAGGGAGACAACAGGCCGCCAAGTGCATCTGAGGCAACAGTACTGCTCTCAAGTACATGCCTGGACCAGCCTCCACCCCCTGGGTCAGAAGAAAGGAATCTTGGGCCAGCTCTAGCCCAGAGCAAGGCCTGGAGGTCCCCACTTCAAAGCCTCACACTAATGCCTCTCGACAAGCGTGGTTGAGCCTTGGGGTGTTCCCTTGAGACTGACAGCCCCTGCTCCCAGACAAAGCCAACAGGAGCAAGGCAGTGTGAGGCCAGGGGCACACTGTGACCCAGCCTAGTGAGAAGAATGTGATTTCACACTAGGCCCACAGCCAAGCATTCATACCCATCCAGGGTCAGCCACTTTGTACTGGCTGGTCATAGGGTATCTCCCTCAAATACCCTCTACTATCCTTTTCCCACAATGGTAACAATTGAGTCACCATAGTCACTAACTAGTCTCTACCCAGTCTGGATCTATATATCAGGTCTCAAGTTACTTCCCAGAGGAAGGCTGGAGGGTGGAACAGAAAGAGGACAGGCTTGGAACTAGGTAAAATCCTGTTCTGGTTCTTAGAATAACATCCTAATATTTCTCATCCTCAGTCTCCCCCATCTGAAAATATTAACTGACCTTGTCATCACAGCAGGGTCACTAGTAGTCTCATAAGTATGTGAGTATTGTGTAGCTTTCCTTGCATAGACATGAACAGATGTCTATTCACACCAGTAGGGCATGGAGGACAGACCAAAGTAATGATTCCACCTAAGTTCAACTTGGAGAACAAGTAAGTTTATTAAGGTTATTTATAGGAGCATGGATGACTCATAGGCAGCTTCATCCCTGAAAAGCCCACCCCATTAGAAGTAATAGCTCAGAAAAGTTGCATCCCTGAGGTTTCATATATAACTTGCAGTCAGCCCTCAAATTCTGAAAGTCTCTTTTCCCCAGCAATTGTCATTGCTTACATACCCTTAGAAGGGGGCTTTGTGAATCTTGTAAATTTCAGGAACTTTCTAAGCCTTGTGAGTTGTTTAGTCACTTAATGAGCCTTGTAAGTTTCCTTTCTTCCTGGGTCTTTATGTTTTTATTACATTAACTTATTTATTATGCAGTGGATGTGTCCTCACAAGTGAATGTGTGTGCTGGGGTGGGGGTGACACAGGTACCACAGCATGTATGAGGTTATTAGAAGACAGTTTATAGAAGTCAATTCTCTTCTTCCAACAAATGAGTCACATGAATCAAACTTAGGTCATAAGGTGTGGCAACACTTTACACATTGAGCTATCTCACTTTCCCACTTCTTGAGTCTTCACAGCCTCCCTCTATATTAGAGAGTTTCAGTTTGGAAATTGTTTCTTGTCTTAAGAAGCCTCTATCCTAACATGCAGCAGAACAGTCTGGCCTGTAGTTTCTAGTGCCTAACAGCCTCCTCTAAAAAGATCTGGCAGCACTCAGCCAAGTGGTTCTTCTGCCTTGAGCAGCAGGAACCCTTTAAGCCAGATATGCACTCTGAGGGTCTCCAGCTGAGCTGGAAGGTCCAGAATGACATCATTACTCATTTGGTAACAGTAAAAACACCCGCTGTGTTTGTAGTTCTTTTATATGCAGTTGCAGAGTTCTAAGAAATGTCCCAAATGTCTCAACATGAGAAAAATGCTACAGATCTCTTATGGTCTGGGATGGGGTTTGGACATTATACAATGCCATGTCCAGAATTTTCTATTAATCATAAAGTAACCAATATCTACAAGCAGAGAAAATAGACTCATATCATCATCATCATTGTTATTTGGTGTGTTATTAGTATAGTTTATATGTGGTACATATATATGTGTGTGCAAGTGTCACATTCATACATAGGCACGGGACAGAGGAGGAGAGGAGGTGCCCTGCTCTATCACTCTCTACCTTATTTTATTGGGATTTTGTAGTATGTAGTTTCTGGCCCAGACTAGCCCCAAGATCCGGAGCAGCTGTTCCGAATAGACCTCCCATAGCTGCTTGGTTCCCCCCCAAAAAAATCACACAAAGTTTTACATTAGTTTCATGCTGTTTGGCTTATGGCTCAGGCATAGTGCTAGCTAGCTCTTGCTCTTGAACTAACCCATGATTCTTATCTTGTTTAGCCACAAGGCTCAGGACCTTTTCTCAGAGCACCATTCTTGTCTTCTTTCCTCTGAATCTATTGGCATGTCTGTCTGACTCTACCTCCTTCTCTTTTATCTTATGTTCAGATTTCCCACCTACTTCTAAGATGCCTTGCCATAGGCCAAAACAGTCCTCTTATTAACCAGTAATATTCACAACATACAGAAAGACATCCTACATCAGGATTTGATCTCTCACTGCAAGGCTGGCATCCAACAAGCTCCAGAAGTCCTCCACAACACTGGAGTTACAGGTGCATGGCTATGCCCAGCTTCATGTGTGGGTGCCTGGGATTTGAACTCAGATCCTCAGGCTCGTGTAACAAGTGCTTTTTCCCACTGAGCCATCTTCTAGACCCAGAGTATATCTTTTGATGAGGATAGTTGCAACAAACTTTCAACCCTCTTTAATAGATTATGGTGGATATCATTATCAGAGTGTGGGTTGTGTTGTGTTTTCATATACATATACAAGTAGACTAGCTGCTCAAAAAGTACCAGGCACACACACCCCCGCCTCTACCTCCTCAGCACTGGGATCACAAGTGTATACTACACTCTGCTCTTTTGTGTGTGGGGGTTCTGAAAATCAAACTCAGATTTTGCAAAGCTAGCACTTTACCAGCTGAGCCATCTCCCCAGTCCAGATCTCATCATTCTTACCCATCACCATCTCTGGCCAGGGTCCGTGGGTTTAACAGGCCAAATTACAACATGATTGAGAATTAGGACCCGTTGGTTCACTTGGTTGTTTTCACAGAGAGTTTTTAACTGTCACCTTGACACAACCTAGAATCACCTTGGGACCGAGTTTTAATTGAAGGAACTAAACTGGCTGAAGAATTATGTAGATCAGTTTGGCCTGTGAGCATGTCTTTGAAGGACTGTGTTTATTTAAAATTCAGGCTCCTGTGAGTGATACCATTCACTAGACAGAGTCCAGAACAGTATGGCAGAGAATCCGCGGAGATCAAGCAATCAAGCATCCACACATTAATTCTCCCCAGGCTCTTTTGTTAGTATTTTGCTTTTTGGTCAGGTCTGACTGTATAGTCCTAGCGCCTTGTAACTCTTATAGACCAAGGTGGTCTTAAACTAATAGGCCTTCCCTTGTGTCCTGAGTGCTGGGATTAAAGGTGTACACCCCTGCAGCCCTCTTGCTGCATTTGCCTACGGATGTATCCCTTTAAGTTCCTGCCTTGACTTCTTCACAACAATGAAATGCAAACTGGAATTGTCACGTAGAATAAACTCCCTTCTTCCTTAAATTGTTCTTTGTCAACCTATTATTACAGCAATAAAAAATTAAACTAGCCATTCTGTAGCGACTATGAGAACTTGCTATGTGCTTGGAAGCAGTGACACCATGAAAGCTTCTCCCCCTCAGGATACCAGACCTTGATATCATCTATTACGGTCCAGTGTGGCTGACCTGACAGGTCTCTCAGATAATGGCAAACTGAAGATGGTAGAAGCAAAGGAGATGGCCAGGGACAGAGAGGTAGGCAGGAGTCAGGACTAGCATGGCCAGAGGTTGGCCCATTGGGCCAGAGATGTTAGCAGAACTGGGTGGAACATCAGAAGCTGAGAGCAAGAGATGTCCAGAAATGGGACTGACTAGCCATTCCTCTACTTTACAGATGGTGACACAGACCTGTCACGCAAACTCCAGAAGTGAAGCATGGGAGCTGAAGAGATAGATCAGTGGCTCAGAGCCCTTGCTGCTCTATCAGAGGACCTGGACTTCATTAGGCAGCTCACAACCACCTTTGCCTCGAGCTCCAGGGGATCCAATGCCCTCTTCTGGTTCCTGCAGGCACTGGCACATGTGTGGCAGGCACACACAGTCACATATGCAGACATAAACATATATATATGTCAGGATGAAGTTGGGTTGAGCTGACATGGGGAGGCTGCCCCACATTGTGGGATGGTGAGACAGACGTGACTTCAAAGTTCCCAAAGGCCTGGATCTGCCCGGGCCTGAGGCCAGTTTCCGGCCTGGCAAGGACAGGGTGGATGCTATTCGGGTTTGTTACAATCTGTAGATTTTGTCTTGCTTCCCTGGGGACTGTCCCAAGCAACCTGGCCTGGATTCAGGGGAGGATAGGGCAACAGGCTCTCCGGTCACCCTCCCTAGCTCCTCGAGCCTGCTGATTGCCTTGGCCACAGTGGTGGGAACCCCTGCAGCCCTGATCTCCCAGCAGGAGAGAGGACGGAGTCTGTCCTCTCCCAGACCAGTCTTGTTGAAACTGTTGCAGATCTTTCTTGGCTGCTGGGACTTCAGGTGTGGGCCTGTGGAGAGAGTGTGGAGAGACAGCTGGAAGGGGCAGCATGGAGGGACAGCTGGAAAAGTCCCTTGAGGACCTCACTCAACAAACAGAATACCAGGGAGGGAGCTGCATGGAAATTACTGAGATAGAGAGCTTTGCGCATCTCAGGAATGCATCTCAGCCGTACCATGCATATGCAGTGTGACCTGGACAAGTCACTCCAACATTCTGGACCTAATTTTTCCTAAAACTGGAAAATAAATTTGGTCTCAAATGTTAAGAGATTAGTTAAAAGGAAGGGCTGAGGATGTGGTTCAGTTGGTAGTTTCCTGGCATTCATGAAGCCCTGGGTTCGATGCTCAGCAGACTCAGACTGCCTGGGTGTGGTATCACACACTTGTAATCCCAGCACTCAGGAGGTAGAGGTAGGAAGATCCAACATAAAGATCAACCCTAGTTACACAGGGACTTTGAGGCCAGCCTCGGCTATATGATATCCTGTCTCAAAAATCACTGAAGAGATGAGAACTGGGGAGATGGCTCAGCAGTTAAGAGCACATACTAAACTTGCAGAGAATCCAAGTTCACCTCCAGCACCTGTGGAATCCCAGGTCTAGGGGCTCTGACCTCTGAGAACATTAGCACTCACATATATGAGCACACACACAACACAAAATGAAAATAGGATCTCACTTAAAAACATGTGTCAATAACTACTAACATCAGTAGATAGTATGAGGAGACTAGAGAATGTCTATAAAAACCTGCTGTAGGAAACGGTCCAAGTTTGCATTCTACTATGATACAGCACCATAACCAAAAATCACTTGAGGAAAGGATTTATTTCATTTACAATTCCACTGTTGAGGAAGTGTAAGCTAAATAAATCCTTACACATCTGGCCATTGTTGAGGGAAATCCGGAAAGAAACACAGGGCAGGAACCCGGAGGCAGGAACCCAGGAAGCAGAGGCTGCGGAGGAGGCTGCTCACTGGCTTGTTCCTCCCGGCCTGATCTACCTCAGGGCCACCTACACAGGGAAATACCATTCATTGCTTCCTGAGCCTCCCACTTAAACTAGAAATCAGGGAAACGCCCTATAGACTTGCCTACAGGCACATCAATGGAGGTATTACTTCAGTTGAGGTTCCTCTTCCCAGATCACTCTAGCTTGTGTTAAACTAACAAGAAAACCCACCAGTACAAAGACCCCTGTCAATCTGACACACCGACACATCACTCTTAAACCACAACCTTTCCTTTCTTGTTTATCCCAGTATCTCATATTAATATCAATATCATAATATAAAACAGTATAACTTTAAAAGTTCCACAATCAAATTAAAGTTAAATATTTAATTTTAAAATTTTAATCAAATTAAAAATTCAGTCTCTTTAAAATATTCAGTCTCAGGGCTGGAGAGATGGCTCAACGGATAAGAGCACCTGTTACTTTGTGGAGGACCCAGATGTGATTCCCAGAACCATCTGTAACTCCAGCTACAGAAAATATGACACTCTGATCTCCGTGGCCCTAGAAGTGCTGAAGTCATAAAGACTGGCCCTTACTTTCCTTGGTGAGAGTGGAGTGGATGGGTAGGTCAGTGGGTGGTTAAGTGGATGAGTGAATGGACAGATGGGTAAATGATGTATAGATAGATGCAGAAATGAACAAATTTAATTTGGGCTGGCTTAGAGTTTCAGTAGTTCAGTCTACTATCATCATGGTAGGAAGCATGGCAGTACACAGGCAGACATGGTACTGGAAAAGTTGATAATTCTACATCCAAATCCTCAGCAGGAAGAGAGAAAGCCACCGGGTCTGGCTTAGGCCTTTGAAACCTCAAAGCCCACCCCCAGTGACACACTTCCTCCAACAAGACCACACTCCCTAATCCCTCCCTAGTAGTGCCACTCCCTGATGACCAAGCATTCAAACATTTGAGCCTATGGGAGCATTTTTATTCACCACCACAGTGGGTAAGGGTAGAAAGGTAAGTAGCTAACTGGTATATGAATAAATGGATGAGTGGATGATGTATGTACATGAATAAACAGGTGAGTGGATGAATGAATGGATGTGAAGGAAGGTGAATGGAAGTGTGGATGGTTGTAAAAATGGATGGGTGATGGGTATGAGAATGATGAGCAGACAAGGTGGATAGAAAGATGGGCGGATGTGTAGGAGAGTGAATAGATGGGAGATGGGTCCAAGGATGCAGGTGGATAGAGGGCTGGATGAATGACCAGAGAAGTGAATGAGTGAAGGGGTGGATGGATGGGTCAGCTGGAGAGTGACTGGGGCGTGGCACAGGCAGGTGCTTAATGAACAGAATAAAGTAGTGAACTGGTGTGCATGGAAGACTGCAAAGCTGAAGGCTGAGGTTAACTGTCAGTAGGTTCCAAGATGTCTACTGAGACAGAAACTGAAACACTCATGATAAGTTCCTTAAAGCCAGTGCACACCCCACCCACTGCCCTCTGGTTTTCTGCAGGCGCCTAACATCTCTTCATTCCCAGCTCATCTATTCGGAATAAGCATTGCTCTTGGTCACCTATCTCTTGAACATCACTTCTAGTGGGAGGGGCTTTACTCTGAGATTGTAGTAATGACACAGCAGATGTGCTCCTGGCTCTGAGGAGGGCAGTGTTGAGAAAGAGGCATGAAAAAAGCTTCACACAAGTATGGGAGAACATGGGAGTCCTCTGACAGCTCCAGGGAAGGAGCCGCATCCTTCCTCCGAAGGAATGTGGGGCCACAGTCCTGGTAAAGAATGGAAAGGAGAAAACAGACAACCTCTGTGTGAGCAAATGAAGGGGGTTCCTCTCTCTGCCCCCAGCCACCCTGCTTCCAGGAGCCTTGGCAGCCAGTATATGATCACAGTGAGCCTCTAATGGAAGCTCATCCAGTGTCTACCAGGCACAGCTCCAACAACTTCCTCCCACCTCCCTTGCAGGAAAATTCTCTTGCCTAGGCTCAGAGGCTTTGAATTATCCCCCCCCCAAAGAGCGCCATCTAGAGATGGTGATGTATTTCAGTAGGTAGTGTGCTTGCTTAGCATGTGTAAACTAGGTTGGCTGTTAGATTGTGTAATATAAGCACTTACAAGGAAGGGACCTGATAAGGAGTTCAAAGCCATCCTCAGCTAAAAGGCTAATTCAAGGCCAACCTGGACTATATAAGCCCACATCACAAAAAAATTAAAAAAAGTCATCCAAGTATCTTAGTCAATGATAATCTGCTGTGAAGAGACATCATGACCAGGGCAACTTTGTAAAGAAGGCTGCCTCCAGTTCAGAGGTTTAGTCCATTGTAGTCATGGCAGAAAGCATGGTGGCGTGCAGGCAGACTTGGTGCTAGAGAAGGAAATGAGATTCCTACATCTGGATTGGCAGGCAGCAGGAAGAGACAGTGACACTGGTCCTGGCTTGAGCGTGTAAGACTTCAACCCCCATCCCGCCCCCATGACACACTTCCTCCAACAAGGCCACACCTGCTCCAACAGGCCACACCTCCTAATCGTGCTACCGCCTGGTGACCAAGCATTGAAATCTAAAATCTATGGGGCCATTCTTATTCAAACCACCACACCAAATCTTCATGGGACACCCCCTTCAGAGTCCCTTGTGAAGGGTAGAGAGAACCTCTTCTTAATTTTGTGAATAAAACTCTGGCTCTGATTTCTTGTGCAGTGACTGGGGTTGTGTTGTATGTAACATACAAGTTGGCTTACCTGGGTCACATACTCACCTTTGACTGTGAGAGAGGGAAAATGCAATTCCAGCCTCATCTAAGACAAAATTTCAAATGAATGCCAGGGTAAAATATTGCCAAGGGAGATTTGTGGAAATAATACATGTCCATCACACACCTCCACATGTTCTCCCAAAAGGTGCACAGGACCAACTTGAACTCTGAACTTCCCTCTCTAGCCAGCACCTTGGAGAACTTTAGAACATTAGAGCTAAGGGAAAGAGAGATGGCTCCATTGGTAAAGAGCTTACTGTGCAAGCATGAGGACCTGAGTCCAACCCCCAGCATCCGCATACACACCATGCACAGTGACGTACTTATGTCGCCCCAGCTCTGTGGAGGTGGAGACATTCATCAGAGAGGCAGACCATCAGCCTGGACAAGCTGAAATGGAAAACTCCAGCCTCACTGAAAGACCCTGTCCCGTAAAATAAGGTGGGAAGTGATGGCAGAAGGCACCCTCTCTCTCCCAGCCTCTGACTTCTATCTGCACACACATGTATACACATAAAGAATATTGGAGCAGAAAGGGCCTTAGCTGTCAGTCTTGGTGACCTCCCTTATGGGTAGTTCTTGATGGCTCATTTCAACAAAGCTATTCCCAGCTCAGCCCTCTCCAAATTCCTGACATTGTGAAATATAATTAATGAAATAGTTTGTTTCAAACCACAGTGTGTACGTGTGTGTGTGTGTGTGTGTGTGTGTGTGCATGTGTGCATGTGTGCTGGTATGTGTGGAGGTCAGAGGTTGATGTAACTCTCCACCTATTTATTTATTTATTTATTTATTTATTTATTTATTTATTTATTTATTTTTCTTTCTTTCTTTACTTACTTACTTACTTACTTACTTACTTACTTATTTATTTATTTTGATTTTTGAGACAAGGTCTCACTATGTAGCCTTGGCTGGCCATGAACTTACCATGTACACCAGACTGGCCTCCAACTCACAAAGGCCCATCTGTGTCTGCCTCCAGAGTGCTAGGATTAAAGGTGTGTGCCACCATGCCCAACTCTACCTTAATTTTTAAAACAGGCTCTCACTGAATCTGGAGCTCACTAATTCATTAAAACTCTCTGGCACCCCATCACACCTGACTTTGTTACATGGGTGTCGAGGATTTAACTTGGATCATATTTGCAAGCCAGCCCCTTACTGACTGAACAATCTCCCCCATCCTCAAACCATGATGTTTTGAGATAATTGTTATGTACCACAGACGACTGGAATCTTCTCCAACAGAAACCCATTCATATGGGTGCCAAAACACACACACACACAAGAGTGTTTAGTGAACCACTGTCGAAGAAAGCAAAACACCGGAGTCAACAATGTTCTCCATCAATGGGAAACTCATGTGAATGACAGCCCTGGAGTCTTACTATGGCATGGATATCAGCAGCAAGGGGGAGTGGTTAGGAGGTACCTGTGTCAGCCATGGCTCTGGTTGAACAGTGTGGACCCTAAAGCAAGTGACAAGGAAGTAGGGGAGCCTGAGAATATTTATGCATGAGGACCTGAGTTCGGATCCCCAGCACCAATGTAAATCAGTTAGTCAAGGCAGTTCGTGCCTGTCTGCCCTGTGGAGACATGAGGGTTACTAGGATTCAACCAGCCTGGCTGAATCCTCAAGCTCCAGGTTCACCGAGGAGACCCTCTCTCAAACAATATCACTATATTTAGGGAGAGACCTAAACTGTACTAGATTTAGGGAGAGAGCTCAGTGAGATGCTTGCTGTAAAAGCATGAGGACCTGAATTCTGTCTCCAAACCCACATAAAAGAAGCCAGATGTGGAGTACATACTTGTCATCTCAGCACTGGAGAGGAAAGGACTGGCAGGTCCCTCGGTATTGATGCTCAGCCTCCTAGTCTACCTGGACTTCCCTGTGGGAAAGAGGAAGGACACCTGATATCACATACATACACCCCTATGTACCGACACTTCATAAACCCAAGAAACCTGTGCGCACAAAAAATAGAAGATACAGCAGGGGTGGTGACAAGTTGTCCTCTGAGCTCCATGAGTACACTGTGACACACACACCTCCACACGTATACAACATACACACAAATAGTTAATAAAATACAATTAAAGAGCCTACCACAAACAAATTAAAAACAACAAAAGCTATTACCTTTAAACAGCTGTCCCCAGGCTTCCCCATGCACACAAAGACTCCCTCTCTCACCCACACACCGTGATAATCATAAATAAATAATTTCGATTGAGAATCACCAGCATGATGCAGTCCATTTCTTTTCCCTCTGAGCTTCCAACGCCTTCCATGGGCTCCATGTACACCTTATCCACGGCTTCAAATCCACTCTCACCTTGGAGACTGCATCTCTTGCACATCACTGTTGCCATCATCCTCAGCCGTCTTTAATGTCTCATCTCATGTCCCCACTTGAAGAAATTTTCTGGGCTCTTTACCCAGGAATAGGATTCCTGGCCCCAGAGCCTATGCAAACGAAATCAAAATAAAGACTGTTTTCCAGACTGGGCGCACCTGTTCCCACTCCCACACTCACTGGTGCACAAAGGCCTCGTCTCCCCACGCACCTGTCAACACCTGGTATCCATTACCCACCCTCTGATTTGCCATTCTGATGGGCGCAGAGTGGGAACTCACTGCAAATTTACATTTCATTCATGATCATGAGCTGGGACTTCTCTCCGCACATGTGTCTTAGTCACTAGGGATTCATCGCCTGAGATTTATCTCCTCATGGCCATCACCATCTGTCTCTTTTGTTGATTACTTTCTCTTTGTTTATTATTGTTGTTTGTCTCAGTTTTGCTTGTTTGTGTGTGAGTACACAAGCTCATTGCGCGGGGGGCACACGTGAGCCTGTGCACACGGAAATCAGGCGTCAGCCTTAAATGTTCATCATTAAAATTTTAGTTTGTTTTTAATTGTGTGTGCGCACGAATGTGTGTGTATGCATGTGTGTATGCACGTGCGTGCAGGTGTGCACACGTGTGTGTGAGTGTAGTGTGTGAGTGTGTCCGTGCATGCATGCATGTGTCTGTGTGTGTGCGCGTGTGTAGCTTACAGAAGCCAATAGGAAGCAGCAGATGTCCTGGTGGTTGTGCGCTGCCTGACCTGGGTGCTGGGAACGAAACTCAGTCCTCCTCAGAAGTAGTATGTGCTCTTCACTCCTGAACCACCTCTCCAGCCCCTACTCAGGTATTCTTGGTCAGGGGCTGTCTACACTTTAAAAGCAAAACCAAACAACCAAACAATAATAATACAAACTCTCTTATTTGCCTGGAACTCACCAATTTATTTGGGTTGGCTCCTCAGTGAACCCTAGGAATCCATCCACCTGTCTCTGCCTTCTACCCCTGGGATTATAAGTGTAAACCTCCCTTAGATGTGTGTGTGTGTGTGTGTGTGTGTGTGTGTGTGTGTGTGTGTGTGTGTGTGTGTGTGTTCCTGTGTGCACATGAGGCCAGAAGAGGGCATCAGATCCCTGGAACTGAAGTTACAGAAAGTTGAGAGGCGCTATGAGAGTAATTGGTAGGAACCAGTTTGGGTCCTCTGAAAAGCATCAAATGCTCCTAACTGCTGAGCCATGTCTCCAGCTCTGCTAGCTTTTGTTTTCTTTTGTTTTGGACAAGGTCTCTCATTGAACCTGTTGCTCAGGGATTAGATAGATCGATGGCTGGTCAGGCCAGGATCCCCATCTTCTCTTGCCCCAGCGTAGGGAGTAGGGAGAACCTAGGTCTTCGTGTTTGCACAGCACACACTTTAACCATGGAACTATCTCCCCAATCCCAGTATTTCTGTGTTTTAGCAGGGTTCTAGGAATTGAAGTCTGGTCTTCATGCTTGCAAGGGCAGTATTTTACTAACCTGGTTACACTTCCAGCCCTGCACTGCTGTTTTAGGATGGAATTTCACTTGTAGCCCAAACTGCCTGGAATTCACTATGTGGCCCAAACTGAATTTGAGCAGCTTCTTGAGAGCCCAAGTTGCAACCAGCAAGCTCTGTGCTTTCACAAAAGCAAGAGGTGAAATGCAAGCACCTCCTCTCAGATTTAAAAATTCAATAGAAAGTTTGCCTGGCATGCACAAAGGCCTGGGTTCAGCCCTGCGACCACAGAAAGAAGACATGGTAGTGGACACTTGTAACCCAAACATTTAGGAGGTAGAGACAGTAGGATCAGATGTTCAGGGCTATCCTCAGCCAAACTGTGAGCTCAAGGCTAGCCTGTGCTACACAGGACCGTATCTCAAAAAAAAAAAAAAAAGTGAAGATAAAAAGGGCATTTCTTGTAATGTAAACATCTAGGTTGTGGCTGTCCAGGGAAGGACAATCTGCACATACAGTCACCCAAAATTCCAGGGTCTGGGAATCCCTCCAGAGTGAGATCAGCTGACTGTTCTAGGAGAGAGGTGTCCTCTGGGATGCCCGTGTCTTTCTGTTCATGTTATATTGGTTGAAATTTGGTCCTAGGCCATATTTCATCGCTCTCTGGTGGAAAGTAAAATAAGAATTCTGGTGGCACACTGAGTAGCCACATGCTTGGCTCACACCTGCCATGTCTGTCCTCAGTGAGAACGAAGACATAACACCAGGAAACAGAGGAAACCGAGTTTGCTCTTCTTTCCTAACTCACCATCCATGGCCCTCTATTCTTTCATGCAAGCTTTAGAACGGGGCTGTTGGACTCTTCTAGAAGTCTAGCTGAATGTTTAACTGGGATTACTTTTAGTGTAGAGACAGCTATGGAGGTTGAGCTCATCCCACCAGTGTGTATAGGTTGTTCTTGCTTTTTCAATTCTTATAGCTCTCCCTTGAGGAAAGAAGTCTGGGTGTCTTGCTTTGCTTTGTTTTCTGTTCTCCAAGAGGGTCTTGTGTAGGTAGCACGTGTCAGGTAAATTCTGACAAGGCTCTATGCTACTGCAAATGGCAACTTATTCTCTATCGTTGTGTGTTATAGAGCAGAGAGTTCCCCACTCGGGCTGTTCTTGCTACACCCCATGAGTTAAGAAATATTTTTATAGTTTTAATAAAGAGTTACTTTAAATGAATGGATAAAATAAGAGGTAGGGACAAAGAGGGGATGGGAGGGGGAGAAAAGGGCAGGGAAGAGGGGGTAAGAAGGGGGAGGTGGAGGGGGGAAGGGAAGGAAAGGGAGGAAGACAGAGTAAAGAAATATGTTCTAGAATCTTCACGTAGCCCACAAAACCAAAGCTAGTTACTGTGTAGCCATGACCAGCTTCGGTCTAAAGCAAGACCATTGGCTTACAAGTCAGTCTAGTGGCCTCTCTGAGGCCCTCAATATTCTAATAACCTTCCCGTTGATCAGCTTGGGGTTCCTGTGCTTGGTGAGGAACAGCAGTTCTTACTTCTTCCCTTCCTGTGTCTCTCATGCTTTTTCCTTGTTCTAAGCTTTAGCCAAACCCAAGAGAGAAAGGCTAAGGTGGGAATGGGTGCTTGGCAGATGTCTTAGTGTTTCTAATGCTGTGATAAACACCATGTCTGAAAGCAGCCTGGGGAGGGAAGGGTTTACTTCAGCTTACAACCATCAGGTGACATTCCATCACAGGCAAGAACTCAGGCAGGAACCTGCATGCAAGAGCTGCTGCAGAGGCTGTGGAGGGTGCTTACTGGCTTGCTCTCTCCTGCTCAGAATGCTTTTTTATACACCTCAGGACCACCTGCCCCCGGGGTGGCCCTCCCTCAATTTTCTCAATTGAGTTTTCCCCTTTTCAGACGATTCTAGCGTGTGTCTTAACAACAACAAAAAGAATCAACACAGCAAGTAGGTGAAGGTGCTTCTTCCAGCCCTGATGACCTGAATTCCATCTCTGTACATAAGGGGGGTGGAAAGAGAGAACCAACGCCTGCAAGTTGTCTTTTGCCCACACACTCACACACACACACGCACATATACATACCCACACTCACACACACATATATACACACTCACATACACACATACACACCCACACTCACACACATATACATACCCACACTCACACACACATATATACACACTCACACACAAACACACATACACACATTCACACACACATATATACACCCACGCTCACACACATATATACACACTCATACACACACATATACACATTCACACACACATATACACACTCACACACACAAACACACATACACACACATATACACACCCACACTCACACACACATATACACATTCACACACACATATATACACACCAAAACTCACACACACACATATACACATACACAAACACATAACTAAATAATAAAATGGAAAGATATCTTAAATAGGATTCTTTTACGTGTTTTGGTATCTACTCTTTATAAAACGGAGGAAATTTAACTGATGAAATTTGAGCTAGCAAAATGACTCAGCTGGTAGTCACTCCCCCAGCAAGCTGGATGACCTGAGATTGATTCCCAGAGCCCATATAAAAGTAGGAGAGAGACACTCCACAATGCTTCACACATACATTGTAGCACATGCACAGCCCACCCCACCCTACCCATAAATCATGTCCACATAGAATAATAATGGAACGAAAATCTAAGGAATTCTTTTCTATACTTAGTTTTCTAATAGGTTTTCCATTAGAATTCCTCAAGTGTTGTTGAATCTATAGTGACTTGACCTTTACACTCACCAATGTCAAGAATTTCATTGATGGCTTTTCTAAAGCTGTGCTGTTTCAAAATTTTCAAATCACTAAAATTATGTGAGGGCTGGGGAAATGTCTGAGATGGTAAAGGACCCCCTGAGCAAGCATGGGTGCCTAAATTCAATCCCCTAGGTGTACCTTTGAAAAGCCAGGCATGGTAACACTGCAATCCTAGAGGCAGATACAGAAGAATCTGGGCTCACTGGCCAGCCAGTCTAGATGAATGGACAAGCTCTAGGTTAATGAGAGACCCTGTCTCGGAAAAAAATGGAGAGCTACAATTGTAGTATGTTTCTGGCCTGGACTTTTCTGCCTAGTCCCATGGCCCAGACCTGCAGTCCCACAGGAACAGAGGTTTCTGGCCCAGCCTTTCCAGCCTAGCCCTGAGGTTTGGACCTGCAGACTCCCAGAAGTTTACATTAATTTTTACGCTGATTGACCTGGGGCCCAGGCATATAACTTGCTAGCTCTTTACCCTTAAACTAACCCATGATTCTTATCCTGTTCAGCCATGTGGCATCCTGTTCAGTCATGTGGCTCGGTACCTTTTCTCAGAGCAGCATAGGTGTCCTCTGCATCTGCTGCCTTGTCTGCCAACTCTGTGGCATTTCTGCTCTGTTCTTCCAGTTCTCAGAATTTTCTTAGTCTAGTAGCCTCACCCACGCTTCCTGTCTGACTTCAGCCAATCAGCATTTTTACTAAACCAGTAGACAGGACAATTGTTTACAATGTAACAACATAATCCCACTACAAACTACTGAGGAAACACCTGACAGAACCTCCAGACTCCATATATGTGCAAAGATATGTATTCGCAATTATTGAACACACACACACACACACACACACACACACACAGAATGTGTTTCCTTACCAGGTCTCAAATCTAGGTTATACTAACTAGTTTAAATTAACTAGGTCAATGCCTATGTGGTATAAGTTAGTTGTACTAACTTTATTAAATTAACTGGCATCTGTCCTGATCTGTCTAATTCTGGAACAAAATTTGGAACAGAAGTCACACATTCTTTGAAGGTTTAATAAAATGTGCCTGTTCAGACCATCTGAGCCTAGAGCCAGGGAGATGGCTCAGCAGGAAAGTGTCTGCCACCAGCCTGAGGACCAGTCTGATCCCCAGGACTCACAGGGTAGAAGAACAGAACCAGCTCCAGCAAGTTGTCTTCGGACCTCCATATATATCCCACAGTATTCGGATATCCCCCATCCCCCCACACACGCACACATATGCACATGGAAAATAAATAAACCAAAATTTAAGAAGACAATCTGAACCTAGACTCTTTTTTTTTTTTTTTTTTTTTTTTTGTAGAAAATCCCTAACTATCATTTTAAATTTTTGGTTGATTGCTTCACTCACTCATTTTGAAACAAAGTCTCACTGTGTAGCCCAGGCTAGACTCAGTCTTATAATTCTCCTGTCTTCATCTCCCAAGTGCTGGAATTATGTGGCTCTGGGGACTGAACCCAGGTTTCAAGCAGGGTACCAACTGAGCTCCACCCCAGACCATTGCTTCATTTCCTTGGCTTTTGGTTCATGTGCAAATAGCTGTGTGTTTTGTTTTCCTGTGATGGCTTCTTGAATGAGTCTCATGGGATGGGCATATAGCATGTCTGTGGATTGTTCTGGTCTAAGCATTATTTCGTTTTCCCTAGAAACTTTCTCTTCAACCCAGGTCTAACTTACTGTGATGTTATTTTGTTTCCAGACATATGGTCGTCCTGTACCACTGACTATGGCTTCATTACATGGTGGCCATTGAACACAAACTGTGTCTTCTTTCAAACACTGTGAGACCTTCCTGAGGCACAGCTTAGGGAAAACTTTCCTGAATACTCCATGCATGCTTGGGGAAAAAGTGCATTCTCCAAGGCGCTATTTGGATTAGAATCCCTCCACTCCTGCAAAGGTCAGGTGTCTTAATGACTTGGACCCTACTTGGCACTGCAGGAAGGTAATACAACTTTAAGGGAGGGAGCCTAATACGAGGTCTCCAGGTCACTGTGGATGGACCCTTCAGAGAGACTGTGAGACCCTAGTGTCTTCCTTTTTCTGTCTTTCACCTTATAACCACACATTTCATCCATGGTGTGCTGCTGAGAGCCAAAGCATCAGGGTTACCAGTCACAGTTTGGAACATCTAAAACCATAAGCCAAAATAGTCTCCTTCCCTGTGGCCCCACCTTCTGAGTGCTGAGACAATAGGTATGCAGCAGCATGCCTAGTTTATGAGGCTCTAGTGTAGACCACAGCGATCCCAGCATGCTAGACAAGCACTCTTCTATCTCATCTACACTTCCATCCATGCCAACAGTCTTTCTAAAACAAAAAGTCAGCTGTATCACGTCTCTCTTTCAGGTAGGGATAAAAGGACCTTTAGCTGAGTTGGTAACACCCCAACTCCTCCCTGACACTCTATGTGGTGACTTCTTTGCCAGGAATATTATGGGAGACATGCACCAGATCACGCTCTGCAGTCACCCACCCTCTATACTGGGCACTGTGACTCTTCCCTCTGGAATTTTCTCCCAGGGCTCACTCACTCCTCATAAATACCCACTCACCCTCCCAGATCTAGCTTTTAACCACAGTGTCCCCACAGACATCTGGCCTCCAGCCAGAAAGTGCAATCTTCAGCCCCTGCTGAACCACACCCTCCGCACTTCTGGGCCTCACCCAATCCCCCCCACCACCTAGATACTTCTCTTCTCCGCCCATCTCCTCCTGCAGTGCCCTAAGACTCAGCTCATCTCTGTTCTTTCTTATTTTAAATTATTTATCTTTTTATTATTTATTAAATATTGTGTTTATTTAATTAACCCACAAGGTTCTATAAGGCCACTTTCATGCATGTACATATGTACTTTGACCATATCACCTCCCCACATTCTCCTACCCTCCCTCTTTCCTGTTCCTCTCCTCCTTTTCTTCCCTGACAACGTCAATTTTTTTTTCTGCAAGTCAGCTACACAGTTCTGAGTTTGAGGATCTGTAAAGTCTAGGACTCACAAATGAAAGAAAATATATGAAGCTTCTATTTCTGAAATTAAGACTTAATTCACATAATATGAGCCTGTCTACTTGAGTCCTTTTTACAGCAAACAATATAATTGTATTCTTTTATTTTATTTTGTTTTGTTGGTTTTTTAAGATAAGGTCTTTCTGTGTAGCTCTGTAGCTGTGGATGTCCTGGAGCCTTGAGCTCACAGGCAACCTCCTGCCTCTGCCTCTGCCTCTGCTAGATAATTGTATTCTTTATGCATCCATTGTCTTAGTTTTTTTTATTTCTGACATATGACATTATGACCAAGGCAACTTATGGAAAAAAGCGTATAATGGGATTTTACAGTTTCAGTGTGTAAATCCATGACTATGATGTGAGGAGTGTGGCAGCAGGCAGCAGGCCTGGCACTGGAGCAGTAGCTGAGACCTGGCATCTGATCCACTAGGATGAAGCAGAGAGAGGGCTAACTAAGAGTAATGTGAGCTTTTGAAACCTCAAAGTGACACACCTCCTCCACCAAGGCCACACCTCCTAATCCTCCCAGAACAGTTCCACCAACTGAGGACCAAGCATTCAAACATATGTGCCTATGAGTCCATTCTTATTCAAACCTTCACATCATTGTCTATATAAACCACATTTCCTATGTGATGGACATAGGAAATGTCTTTCTCTGTTGATAGACACTTAAATTGGTTCCATAACCTAGTTATTGAGAATACTAAAATAAACATCTATGTGCAAGTGTCTTTTCTTTATTTCTGTTAATTTTTGAGACAAGGTCTCATCATGTAGACCAGGCTACCAGACTGTTCTCAAACTCTAACTCACGAAGTTGCACCTGCTACTGCCTCCCAAGGACTGGGATAGTCTGTGCCACCACACCTGCCTTCAAATGAATGAATGTAATTGTTTTGGATGCCTCTTTCTGACGTGTCCTACAGGTATGTGGTGTCCCCTATGTGTTATGCTCTGCCTAGTCTTGGGTAAACCTCAGCTGTATTTGAGGGGTCACATCTGGAACTTAGGGCCAAATTCATGGGCACAGAGGTTCTGGCTGGTACTTTCAACATGCTAGAAGTTGCCTAGGTATTTGGAACCTGCCTGCCATCCACAGGTCACAGCATCTCGGCCCCCACCATCAGGAGTCTTGAGAATATGGGTTCAGCCAAATGAGATAATCTGATTTTTCAAACTCTGGCATGAAATCCACACCCCCCCCCCAAGCCGTGAGGACTACTAGCATGTGGTCTAAGACATGAGGACTAGCGTGTGGTCTAAGGTGGCCAGCAATTGCCCCAGCTCCAACATCTGCCCAGCACATAAGGAAGGCATCAAGTCCAGGCAGGGGGTGAGTCCCCATGGAGAAGCCACAAGCTTAGAGTGCTAAATAAAGAACAAGAAAGCAGTGAAGAGACGAGTGGGGGAGAAAGTTCTAGAAAAAAAGAATAAAGGAGGAATTAGTGACCTTCTTTATTGGTGTTCTGCCCCTACAGGTTCTGATGTTGAGAAGCTTTGGTCCCCTCTTAGTAACCAGTTCCTCACCCCAGACTGCTCCCAGCTCCTCCTAGCTACCCTCACTGCCCTGCCCCCTGCCTACTCCTTCAACATTGGAATGAGCACCTAAGTAATGGAGGTAAAAAAAAAAAAAAAAAAAAAAGAGCCATGCCACCCATTGTCAGATCTGGGGTGCTACTTGGAAGCCAGATGCAGAAGCCAGAGCCATCCCAAGGCTGGGGTGAAGCTATGGTGCAAATGGTGCAAATGGTGCAAATAGAGGCTGGCAGGAGGTAGGGAGCCCCCGTATCCCTGCTTGGAGGGCTGCATTCTTCTCACAGATCTGGAATCACCACTGAGACAAGCATCTGGGCACGCCTGTGAGGTAGTTCAGACCAGGATAATTGAGGTGTGAAGATCCACCAACCCTTGCTGTGGGCAGTGACATCACATGGGCTGGGATCCCAGACTGAATAAAACAGAGAAAGTGGGCAGAGCACCAGCCATCTATCTCTGCTTCCTGACTGGATGGCATGTGAGCAGCAGCCTCACCCTCCTGGTGCCATGACTTCCCACCATGATGGACTGCACCATCAAACTGTGACCAGAAAGAAATCCTTCTGCTGTGGGACTATGCTCTTATGCACTGTAAATATTTGTCACTGTAAATATTGGTTTAATAAAATGCTAGCTGGTCAGAAGCTAGGCAGACAGGAAGTAGAGGTGGGGTGACTGGACAAGGAGAATTCTGGGAAAAGGAAGAGCAGAGCATAGATGCCAGAGAGACAGAGGAAGAAAGATGAGAATGCTGCCCTGAGAAAAAGGTACCAAGCCACAAGGCTAAACATGGATAAGAATCATGAGTTTGTTTAAGAGTAAGAGTTAGCAAGTAATAAGCCCAAGACATAGGCCAAACCGTTTATAGTAAACATAAATGATTAGATGATTATTTGGGAGTAAATGGCTAAAGGAACTGCTGGGCAGGACAGAGAAACTTCTGATTACACCCTTTCTTCCTAAGTTGCTATTTGTCAGACTCCCCAACCTGTGTGTGTGTATGCGTGTGTATATGTGTGTGTGTATATGTGTGTGTATATGTGTATCTGTGTGTGTTATGTGTGTGTATGTTTGTATATGTATATGTGTATGTGTGTGTATGTGTGTGTGTTATGTGTGTGTATGTGTATGTATGTGTGTGTATATGTGTGTGTATATGTGTGTATGTGTGTATATATACATGTGTATGTATGTATATATGTGTGTGTGTCTATGTGTGTTTGTGTGTGTTTGTGTGTGTGTATATATGTGTGTGTGTCTATGTGTGTTTGTGTGTGTTTGTGTGTGTGTATATATGTGTGTGTGTCTATGTGTGTTTGTGTGTGTGTGTGTGTGTGTGTGTGTGTGTGTGTGTGTGTGTGTGTTTCTGCCTGTGGAAGTCAGAGGACAACCTCAGGTGAGGGTCTTTACCTTCTACCTGTGTGAGTCAGGACCTCTTTGTTATCATTGGAACTGGCTCATAGGCTCCTGGGAACTCTCCTATCTCTACCTTCCATCTCTAAGATCACAGACCTTGCTACTATGCCTGGCTTTATTGAGCTCTGAGGGTCCTAATGCAGGTCCCCATGCTTACACAGCAAGTGCATTAACCACAGCATCTCCACAGCCTCTTTTGTCAAGTATTTTGTCAACAGCAAGGGATAAGGAATTCAGTATCTCTGTGAACTCCCCGGGTGTTCTGTGCTGTGTCTTCTGCCTTTTGTCCCAGCCAAGCACCACCCAGGGGACAGACAAAGAGACTGATCAGAGGTGCTGTCCTTGCAGTCCATCCCCTGGTTGCTGAGGCTCCATGGCGTGGTCCACTGTCCCCTTCCATATCTTGTGTTCAGTGAAGCACTCCGTTTTCCAGGGGTTGGATGAGGTAATTCTTGATGAACAAGTAGTTGAAAGGGGCTACCTACCAAAAAGGCCTGTTCAAGCTCCCAGAATTCTAGAGACATGCCTCCAAGCCTTGTCAGCTAACACCTGAATTCCACCACACTTGTGGACTCCTGACTTGGGCCACAAAGGCTGACTCATGTTCCTGAACCCTGCCAGGCCCTCTACCGGACTTCTCCTACCCCACTCCTCACAGATCTGTCTCTGCTCTCCAATTTTGCCACCAGCTCCCTGGTCCACAATGTCTTAAGTGTGCAGCTATAGGGCAGTGTCCATCTCTCTCTCCTGGGTTACCCCTTCTCCCAGCCAGTGTCACCAGGTCTTCTGCCTTGAGCCTCCCTGAGTGTCACCTTTTCCGACTGCAAGTTATAAACTGTAACCCAACTTTGGTGCAAAGGAGCCCTTCAGCAGTCACAAGTCCTCAGGAACCCAGAAGTTTGGGCCATATGCTCCCTCTATGGCTTCCCATTACTCACAGAGAGGAGGAATATGGGTGTCAGCATTCACGGAGTCCTACCTCTGACCTGTGAGCCCCAAGCTTTCTCCACACAGATCTTTGTGGTAGCTTGTTCTTGTTTTACAGAGGAGAAAACTTGCAATCCGAGAGGCTGAAGGGGTTCCAAAGACCATGTCTTGCACAGAGGATCTCACATAGAACACACGAGATGTAAGGGAGCTTCGTAAGTCAGGAAAGGGTTACCATAGTTGAGTTTGAGAGTAAGCACCATTAAGGGCCTGGTTGGGTGGAGCCCCAGGTTCTTTCCAGACTGTATCCATTCCTGCTTCACCCCAAAAGCTTGATCCTGAAAGGTTACAGTGCAGCCTATATAGTCCCTGCTGAACCTGAGTGTTGGGCTTCAGGCCTAGTTCAACAGAAGTAATGGACTGAGCTAAGAGGTGTGGCTAGAGTACTTGCATAGCATCCACAAAGCCCAGGTTCAATCCCTAGCATTGCATAAACCAGACATGGTGGCACATCTCTGTAATCCTAGCACTGGGAAAGCTGAGGCAGGAGGATTGCAAATATAAGGACAGCCTGAGCTATGCAATAAGATCCTGACTCAAGAAGAGGAGGGGAGTGGGAAGTAGCCGGACAGATGGCTCACTGGTTAGCAGTACTTGTCGCTCTTTCAGAGGACCCAGTCTCAATTCCTAGCACCCATATGGCAGCTCACAACAGTCTGTAGCTTACAGTTCCAGAGCATCCAACACCCTCTTCTGGTCTGCACAGGAACCTGGCAAATATGTGATACACAAATATATGTAGGTAAAACACTCAGACATTAAAAAAAAAAAATATTTTTGTTTTGGTTTGTTTTTCAAGATGTGGTTTCTTTGTGTATCTCTGGCTGTCCTGGAACTAGCTCTGTAGACAAGATTGGCCTTGAACTCACAGAGACCTGCCTGCCTCTACTTCCTGAGTGCTAGGTTTAAAGCTATGTACCACCACTGCCTGGCAGAATGAATAATAAAAATAATAATAAAGTAAGGGAGGAAGAAAAAAGAAAGAGAGAGATAAAATAAGAAAGAGAGAGAAAGGAAGAAAAGGAGGGGGGGCAGGTGTTAGGGCCCACCTCTTGGCAGAAGCAGGCAGATCTCTGTGAGTTCAAGGCCAGACTATTCTATATAATCAATTTTAGGCCAAGACAACCAGTGATATACAGTGAGACTTTGGAGGGAAACAGCTGTTTGTACTGAGGGAAAGGGAGCCCCCAGGGCATACAGCATAGAAGGCAAGGTGAGGCCTACCTCACAGGAGGAGCAAGATGAGCAGGTAAAAGCCCGCTTCCCTATCCCTCCCTAAAGGGCTCTTTCTGTACAGGGATGGAGGGAGAGAAGACCAGAGGTTGTGTGGGTCCATCTCTGAGAGTTCCAGATCCCCCTCTATGATGTGCAGGAGGAATCTGCCTTGCTGCAGGCCAGCACCCCATCCCATCTCTCCTTCACTGGATGCACCTCTATCTCCTAACTGTCCTGATTTCCAAGGGGGCCCTAGAGATATGCCAGCTCCCTGGTTATGTAGGGAACCAGAGGGGAGGGTTCATCCCCAGCCCCAGCTCTATAGTCTCCAGGGCCTGAGACAAGTGGTCAGCAAGCATTTGTGAGTAGCCAAGAAACACCACTCTGACCAGCTATTTCTACCAGAGTGAAGCTTCCCTCTTGCATGGCCAACCAAGTGAGAGTATTGTTTGCAAGAGTCCATCAGTGATGACTGGAAAGTAGCCTGCTAGGACAGTGCTGCACAGGGCAATGTTGCCCATGTCCTGAGGTCCTGGGAAATTGACTCCTTCAAACAGATGTGATTGACACATCCAACTTAAAAGTGGTGGCTAACAGACTCAAGGGGTGGCCCATCCAGGGTGGAGTCTATACATTCCAAGGCCTCTCATGTCTGAAAGAACTTCAGAGTTAGGGTGTGGAGGTCTGGAGAGATAAGGCTTCCCCTAGAGGAAGAGCAAGGAATGACCCTGTTTCCACTGGGACTTCAAAGCCAGGCAGGGGAGACCAGAACTCTGAGGTATGCCTGTTTTGTGTTAACACAAAGAGATCTGGCTATGGCAGCACCTACCAGGCCTCATTCCTAGTTAGCAGGAGAGGACAGCACTCTATCCATGCTGGGATATCTCTGCTGTCCATGAGGGGAACGTGAAACCATGATAAAAGCCCAGGGGAAAACTACCAAGCTCTGGTGGCCCAACGCCTGGCCTCTTAGCATCCAGGTCTCTGTCAGTCAGGGTCCTTCTGGCCTCCCCTGGGATACTCCAAGCTTCCTGGATAGAGCCAGGTCGTGTCGTTTTGCTGGGGCCAGTGAGGACAAAGTCACTGTCTCACCATCCTCATGTGCCGGGCATATAGAGGGTTTTATGGGTCTTCAGTACTTAGAATGACAAGTGCCTTCTTGGGCCAGGCTCCTCACTTCCTTACCCGCCCCAATAGAGGGGAAAGGCTAGGTGAATCTTGTGCTGGCTAGAGAAGATCCTCACACAGGGAAGGCGAGTGGCAGGGGCCTCCTATGGCTATGTCTGAATGCTCATGGAAGAAAATCTGACCCAACTCAGCAGCGAACTGGGCTGGTTACTGTAGGGCTGAAGGTAGAGAAGGCCATGGAAGTGTCATTGCCAGCCTACCCAGGAAGTATATGGGGCCACCCAGAAGAAGAGCACCAGGGCTGGAGATGTAGCTCAGTTTGGGAGATTGCTCAAAGCCCAGCTCTGCAGGAAAATCAGGCATGGTTGTGCCAACATAGACCCTCAGCACTAGACAGGTGGAGGAAAGAAGGTAGAAATTCAGGGTCAGCTCAGAGCTGCCCATTCTTGAGCTCTTTATTTCTTCCTAAAGAATTAACTTTGTTCCCTTTGCTTTCTCTGACATCTCATGGATGCTTGATCTAAGTAAAATGATGAAGTTAAAGGTCATCAGCTACATAGTGAGTTGGATTATCCTGGGCCTCATGAGAAAAAAAAAAATCAAAGAAATGAGGTGGTAGGGAGAGTAGAAGGGGGCAGAGGGTCAGGGAGAAGGGAAGGAGAAAGGGCGGAGCCAGAGACATGAACCAACCCACAGAAGCTGGTCCACCCTAGAGTAGGAATGCAGGAGAAGAGGAGGAAGAGGCAACCACGGCCCCTGCCCCCAGCCAGGGAGCTTCTGGTTCTGGAGAAGGCCCAGCAGGCTGCATGGACACACTACCACTCCCTCTCTGTCTCAGCAAGTGGCTACAGATATCTGCCTCCATCCTGCCAGCTCAAACTCACCCCCATCCTGACCATATTGATTTACTCTTGTATTTTGGGGACCTATGACCCCCAGCAGATGGGGCTCCTGCTTCCCACCTCCCACAGAGAGTCTGTCTCTCATCCAGCTGCCAGGGGCATGCAAGGAGAAAAATACCACTTTACGCCAGGCAGTTGACTCTGTCCTTACCTGTAGCATGGCTTTGCCAGGCAGGAAGTGTTTCCATAGCCCAAAGACACAGCCATTGCAGAATTCAGCACAAGACCCCTTGAGCTGGTGCCTGTAACCGAAAGACTGGAGGCCTAGTTCCCAATACATCCTCATATAGTCTGTGAGTGACAGATACTTGTTGAGATGGATGGATGGATGGATGGATGGATGGATGGATGGTAGATACTAACTGATGGCATCATCTCATTCTACACCAGCCCTACTCTAAGCCTCTCTGTGTTATCTCGCATTGGCTTCACAGCAAGTCCAAAAGTAGGCACTGAAATGCTGCCCATTCTGTAAGGAAGAACTTGAAGTTCAACAGGCCCTATAGGAACAGAGCTCAGCTCTCTCTCTCTGGAAGTCTCCCATCATCCCCCGCACTTGGAAAGCCTCTGGGTGAGGTGTGTGTAGCTTGACAGGCTCTGAAATACTCTGCCATCTGAGACGTTTTGATGCCTGGCTCTGCTCCACCCATGCTCCTGTTAGGGAGTTCAGTGCCTCTCTCTGCACACCCCCACCCACACTGGGATGATGCAGACAGTAAACCTTTCACACTGGAGCTTGAATTAGCCATGAGGAGCTAATGTGAGATGACATTGGACTTTCCTCTGCAAACTGTGCTATCTTCGTACTTTCCCATTGATGTGATAAGATACTCTGACAAATGCAAATTAAAGAAGAGAGGGGTTATTTCAGCTCACAGGCCAAGTCATTCCATCCTGGCGGGAAAGCTAAGGTGGTGAGAGCCTGACCCAGCTATTCACATTGCACCCACAATCAGGAAGTGGAGAGTTATGAGTGAGTGTTAGTACACAGCACCATTTCTCCACTTTACACAGTACAGGGTCCCCTGACCAGCAAATGGTACCACCTATAATTAAGATGACTCTTCCAGCAGTGATTACTGCAGTCAAGATAACTCTCTAAGTAACCATGGGTTCTTTCAAGCTGATAAGTAGCAATACCCACCCTCACTCATATCTTCCCTCCCATAAACACAGTTTCCTGCCCTTCACCAAGTATTATCCTAGATCTGGATGTGTGCTGAAGGCTGGCCACTGATCTTCCCACAGACATTCTCAAGGGCATTCTAAGAGTCTGGTGCATGCAGAAGGGGACCCCAGGCCCCTGTGGAGTGCTGCTGTGCCAGCAGTGGACTCCCAACTATAATAAACTCACAGGGGATGACTTGAGGGTCAGAAGAGTTACCGAGGGTCTGGAGAGATGGCTCAGCAATAGAGAGAACACACTTGCTCTTGCAGAGGATCCAAGTACAATTTCCAGTGCTGGTTAAGTGGCTCACAACTGCCTATGACTGTCTCCAGGGGATTTTATGTTCTCCTCCGGCCTCTGCCAGTATCTCAGTATCTTCACTCACAGACAAACTCTCTCTCTCTCTCTCTCTCTCTCTCTCTCTCTCTCTCTCTCTCTCTCTCTCTCTCTCTCTCTCTCATAATATAAGCTTTTATTTGATAAAGGGAGTTAGTGAATATTTCATATCCCTCACAGGCTTTGAGTATGAAAAGGGCCTTGAGCAAGGGCAGATTGAATTGACTAGCGTTTGGCATGGGAGCCAAATGGAATGCCAGCGTTTGGAAGGCAGAGACAGGGATCCCCCTAGACAAGTAGCTAGCTGGAATTGGTGAGTTCCAGGTTCAGGGAGACGTCCTGCCTTGATAAATAAATATTGTTCCGTGGGTAAAGGTGCTTCCCGCCAAACCTGACAACTTGAGTTCAATCCCTATGTCCCTCCCACCAGCTCTTCTCTGACCTACACATGCAGACTGTGGCATGCACATGCACCTCCCCCTGAAAAACAAATAAATGAAGAAATGTTCAAAAATCAATAAAATAAAGTGGAGAGTGAGCAAAAAGGACACCCACCAACCTCAGGAATCCACACACATGTAAACATACACATTAAAATATGTATATGTACAGATATGCACCACACTTCTCTCTCTCTCTCTCTCTCTCTCTCTCTCTCTCTCTCTCTCTCTCTCTCTCTCTCTCTCACACACACACACACACACACACACACATACACACACACACACACACACACACACACACAGAGTTTTGTATTTTAGCTATGGATCAAAGCAAGCAAAGAGCTTCTTTTTATTGTATTCTTGTTTATTTTGGAATTGACTCTCTCCTTCTACCTTGTGGGTACCATGAATCAAACGCAGGTCCTCAGGTTTATTGAAGTGCCTCCATCTGCAGACCACAGGTAGAGAGATACTGCAATCAATGAAAGTGTGGCTCCGGCTTGAGCATGTGCCTGACACCAAGTTTAGCAGGATCTGCAGCGTCCACATCCAGCCTGCCTCCCCCAGCTGTGGGAAGCCACCTCACTTCCTGGGTACTCAGCACCCTTCCACAGTGGAATGGAAGGGCAAGGAAGCCACCTGGTCGGCCTTTGCCCACTGTCCTGTTTTCATTTGCTTTCTTCACTGTGATAAAATACCGTGACCAAAAGCAACTTGAGGAAGAAAGGGGTCAAGTTATAGGTCAGAGTCCATCTTGAAGGAAGTCGGGCAGAAATTCAAGGTAGGAACATGGAAGCAGGAATCTGGAGGCAGAAACTGAAGCAGAGACAGTGGAGAAATGCTGACTATTGGCTTGCTCTTGGTGGCTTACTCAGCCTGGTTTCTTATAGACTCCATGATCACCCGCCCAAGGCTGGCACCGCCACAGGGAGCGGGCCCTTCCACTTCAGTGTTTAAGAGGAGCCTTACAGACTTGCCTACAGGCCACTCTTATAAAAGCATTTTTTCCATTGATGTTCCTCTTCCTAAATGGCTTGTGCTAAATTGGCAAAAAGAAAAGAAAAGAAAAACTTAACAACTAACCTTTGTTCTTTTTAAAGGCCACCTGTATGTCACTAGAGAGTGTCAGCTGGGAGCTGTCCTGTGAAGTGTCTTAGGGCCAGGGAGCCCTGCAGCACCATTCGAGACTCCCTTTGCAGATCTCTAACTCTGTTCCAGCCATGGCAAGGTGGAAGGAGGTGGGTAGGCAAGATATTTTTCCATCTTCGTAATCCAAGGAGTGCCCCAAACTGACCAGCTGCCTAAGCAGGATCTACCTGGTCCTCACCACAGCCATGTGATATCAGTAGTCTGGTTATCATCTCTACTTGACAGACAGGGAAACTGAGGCCAGTTATCATCATAAAACTGGTATCAAAGATAAGAACAGCATTAAAATTTCCAAGACTCAATGACAAATGTTCTGCGACAGAATGAGAATGTGATGGCCCATCTCAGGGGACACCAAGGACAGACAGAACTTCCCAGAGAAGGCTAATTTGACTTGAGTGACCAGCATGATCACTGAAAAGCAGAACAAACTTGGACACTACACTACCACACACACACACTCATGCATGGGCGCGTGCGCGCACACACACATACACACACACACACACACACACACACACACACACACACACACACACGGGCTGGGGGAGAGGGGGAAGATGGGGACCCGACAGGTATATGCAGTCTGCCCACCACCGGTGTGAGTCCCGTTTGAATGAGTAGGTGGATGGGTGGGAGCCTCAGAGCAGCTTCCCGGAGACAATCTCTGCAGCTCACTTGGAACCCCTTCTTGGCTGAGTGTCAGCCCCAGCCTTATGCACAGGCAGATGCCTCTGGGAAATGATTTGCAGGGCTCCAAGAAGAAGTTCACCCCTTGAGAATGGCCCCTTGTCTCAGGCCAGCATGCTCACCTACCTGCCACAGGCCTTCCTAGTATCAAGCTAAGATCCGAAAGCCAAGGGGAGTCTCTTCAGTGAACTAAGTCCTGGCGGTGCACTGAGGGACCTCCACATAGCCTTCATTATATCTGCTCAACACCCATTCTGCCTCCCCCAACACACTAGCCCAATCTGTAGCTCAGGATCCTCTTGGTTAGAAATGAAGGTTCCCAGGTTCAAAGATGGGCATGGCTGGATGTGATGGATGGAAGATTCCTTAACATGATGGATGTAGGATGTGATTGATGCAGGATGCCTTAAGTTTCCATTTTTCCCCATTGTTGTGATAAAATGCTCCGGGCAAAGCAACTTAGGAGAAAGGGCCGAGTTTGACTCATGGCTCCAGGTCCATCATGGCAGGAACTTGAGGCACATAGCCACATCACATCAAACTAGTACAGAGCTGTGAAGCATGCTAGTGCGTCCCTCCGCATCTCCAATTTATACACCAGGATCCCTGACCAGAGAATGGCAGCCCTGAGACAAGATGAGGTCTCCTGCCAGGCATGGTGGCACACACATTTGGTTAGTGCACTCCAGAGGCAGAAGCAGGTGGATCTTTGTTAGTAGAGGCCAGCCTGTGTACAAAGCAGGTTCCAGGCCAGCCACCTCTTTAATATAGTGAGACCCTGTCTCCATAAAACGATGGGTCTTCACACATCAGTGAACTTAAGATATTCCCCATAAGCATTCCCAGAGACTAGATGATCCTACATGAGCATGTCTGGAGGCTTGTGTTCCAGATCCTGTTGATTCCAGATCCTGTCAGGTTGATGACACTGACCATAAGTAACACTGTTTAACTGATAATGTACAAGAAGGCTCCTCGGAGCAACCACTGTGTATTTAGTCCACAGGTTGGCCATGGAGCCAGGCTCAGCTGGGAGAGCTGGGCCATGTGACTCTTGCTTTCCACCAGGCCAGCAGCCGAATGTGGGGAGAAGGTACAGGACCTGCCCCAGACTAAGGATGTTCCAATCCTTTTTAAACATAAATAATGAGGAACGGGATGAGGATGCAGACCAGCCAGGAAAGTGCTCCTGAGGCCCCCCGGTTCCTCCCCAACACCATACAAATGGGATGGAGTGGTACACACCTGTAATCTTAGCAGGTATGAAGTAGAGGCAGGAGGATCAGAAACTGAAGGTCATCCTCTGCTGCTACGTAAGTGGGAGCTAAACCTGAGCAACCTGTGACCCAGACCCTTCCACACCTCCCCTCTACAAGAAAGAGGTTCTGGAAGGTAAACAAGGAACAGTGTTCTGAGTAAAGGAAACCTCAAACACCTCTAGGGTGATAGGAAGTCGGGACAACAGTGGCTCTTCCCATTTCAGGATTGGAGCAATCCACAAGGATGTCCAGACAGAATCTCCATTTTCACATAACTGGCTTTATTCTCATGAGAAAGTTGAAGCACAGAGTAGGTAAGTAACTTGTTGAAGGTCATACAGTTGGCAAATAACAGAATCTTGATTCCAAGTCAAGCTCCTAACTCTAGAGGACAGAATCTCTTCCCCCCCCCCCTCTCTCTTTCTCTCTCTCTCTCTCCCTCCCTCTCGTGCACATGTGCGTGTGCATGTGCGTTGTGGGGGAGGGGGTCTGGTTGAAGCATACTGTCTTCAAGTCTTATTTATGGTCAAAGCTCTTTTTTAGTTTTTTTTTTTTATGTCTTTACATGTATTTAGTGTGTATGTATTTGTCTGTATGCACATCACTGTGTGGAGGTCAGAAGACAACGTACAGAAGGCAACTTTACTTTGTGAGTCTTTGCATGCACATGTGTAATTCGTAGGCTAACTGTGAGAGTCAGTTCTCTCACTCCGCTATGGTATCCGGGAATCAGACTCAGGTCTTCAGGCTTGGCGGCAAGTCCTTTACCCACTAGGCCACCTTGCTCATCTTCAGAGAGCATCTGAGTCTTTTCTCTGTGCCCCCTCTAAAAATGGATGAGAATGTGGCCCTGAGAGCCTGCAGACCAGGTCTGCATCCCCTTGGAACACTGATGTCCACATGGCTTTAGGCAAGCCTTTAATTTCAAGGCCCTTTTGAATGAGTGTAAAAGGGAACCAATAGCCATTGCCTCATAGGGTGAGATGCTGAGGATCTGACTCGGAGGGAGGGAGGGAGGCTTCTGACCAGCTGAGGGTCCCTCCAGAACTGAGAATGAAGATCCTAGGGACCCTGGAATCAAAAGGACCCCAGCTTTAGGACAGGATATCACAAGGATTCGAGGAAGGAATCCATAGACTAACAGCCCCAGAGTACAGAAGCTAGTGGATGCCTGGAGCCACACTGCCAGCCAAAGAGGCAGGCAGGAGGGTCAGCCAGCAGGTGCCAAGGCCAGGACACCGTGATAAGAGCGCCCAAGTGCCTGGCAGTTAGGAGGTCACCAGTGACCTTGGTGAGCCTGTTGGGATAGTGGGAGAGCAGGAGGTAGCTGTGGAGGGCTCAGGGGAGGCTGTAGAAGCTGTCAGGAGGGACAAGCCCTCCCACAGAGCAGATAGCTGGGAACACCAAACACCAGCGATAAGGGGTGGGCAGATGTCAGGGTAGAATGACCTGGGGCTCCTCAGCAGAGGCAGCATCCTGAACCTGGCAGGATGGGACAGGGCAGAGCAGCTGCTTCCAAGGACAGCAAGGACTCCTTATTAAGTGCATCAGTCCAACCCAGCTAGACTTGGCGCCAACTAGCACCTGACACATTATCTTTATTGACTTACAATGTGGTCTTTAATGCTTACATTTCTATACCATTGTGGGGATAAGGAAGATGGTTGAGTGGTCAGACATATAGGTGGCTAATTGGGTGTGTGAATGAATGGATGGTGGTGGGAGGGTGAATAATAGAGTCCTTAGTGATAGATAGGTGGGTAGGTAAGTGATTGGGTAGGTAAATGGATGATGTATGGATGCACCAATGGATAAACAGAGGGATACCAAGTGGGTGCATGGGTATGTGGGTGGGTAGATGGGTGTGGGTGGATTGTGGATGAGTGGGTGGTTGGGTGGGGAGGTAGGTGGATGGATAGGTAAATAGATGAACAGATGGAGGTGTGGGTGGATGGGTAGCTGTATAAGTGGGTGGGTGGAGGGATAAATGGGTAGGTAGATGTGTAGGTAAGTGGATAGTGGGTAAATGGGTATGAGAATTGGTGATAGATAGGTTGGTAGATGGGTAGGTGGATAGTAAGTGGCTGAACATTACCAGAACATGGCACAGGAGGCAATAAGTAAGTGGCCAGCTGATCACAGGCCTACTTTGAAGCATGCCAGAAACACTTTGTCACAATGTTTTCCAGGAATACAGAAAGTCACTTAAACTCCAGTGTTTTTCTTTGATCTGACCATTGCCGTCATAATTATGGAATGAATCCAGGACCTCAGGTTTCCCAGCCACTCTCATTTAGAGGAGATAGCAGGTAGTTATGAATGATCTCTGCTGGAGTGATACAGAATACAGTGATAACTTCTGGTACTGGAAGCAGAACCCAAGGCATCACCAATCCAAGGCAAGGACTCTGCCACTGAGTCCTAAAAAAATGACTGTTAATCAGGCATGGTGGCACATGCCTGCAGTCCTGGCTTTGGGAGGGAGAGGGGCAGGATAGGAGAAATTCAAAGTCATTCTTAGCTACTTAGGGAGCTCATGTCGGGCCTGGGTTACTGATCTCAAAAAGAGAGGTGGGTATGATGGCACCTGCCCTTAATCCCATCCATGGGAAGGCAGAGGCCCATATGATGGCACATACCCTTAATCCCATCCCTGGGAAGGCAGAGGCCTAAGCCTGGACTGAGTGGAATGTCTTCTTTAAGGAGGGGGTCAGAGGGGAAGAAGGGCTCTTTTTCTGCTCCTTACAGTGTATCTTAGGCCAATGTCTTTCCCTCTTTGAGATTTATTGCTGTTGTACTTGCCTGAGGGAACCAGAACAGTTAAGAGGGTCATATAAACAGTAAATACAGGGCTGGGGAGAGGCCTCAGTGGGCAAGAACACTTGCTGTCTTCAGATGTTACAAGTTCAGTTCCCAGCACTCACATCAGGTAGTTCATGATGGCTTGTAAGTCCAGCTCCAGAATACCCAGCAACCACTGCCAGTCTCTAAGGATCACACGAACAGACACACACACACACACACACACACACACACACACACACACACGCAGGCATACACATGCACAAATAAAAAACAAATGTAAACAAACAAATAGAGGTTGGGCATATGGCTCAGTTGGTAGAGAGCTTGCCTGACATATGCAAAGTCTGAATCCAATGCCTAGGTCTCCATAAACCCAGCACGGTATCACATGTCTATTATTCCCAGCACTTAAGTGGAGACAGAAAGATCAGAAGTTCAAAGCCTTCCTCAGCTCCATAGCTGCTTTGAAACCAGCCTGGGCTGCTTAAGACCATGTCTGCAATAAATACCACTGGCTGGCATAGTTCCACATGCCTTCAATCTCAGCACTAAGAGGCAGAGTTAGGCAAGTCTCTGTGAGTTTGAGGCCAATCTGGTCTACAGAGTGAGCTCCAGGACAGCCAAAGTTACTCTTTAAAAAAAAAAAAAAAATAGCATTTTAGCTCTGCACCCAGGGAGAAAGCATTCAAAAGTAAATATTTAAAAAAGTAATTTTCCTACATAGATCGTTATGATCATACAGATTAATAGATTAATAAGCCCTCACAGCCAAGGTGGCTACTCCCTGGTAACACTCATAACTGAATTAAGTCTGTAAGATAATGGTAGAAGGCTGACCCAAGGTCACACAGCAGGACAGTAGGAAGCCTTCTTCAACTCTTGGGTCTCTCCTGAAATCTAGCAAGGCGCTCCCCCACCTTCCTGAGCTAGGCAAGCCCTGCTCATCTTTGTCCCTAGTCCCCTCCCCCTTCTCCAGGCAAACACGATTTCATTCAGGCTCAAACGTGTGAGAAGCTGAGGGTGATGCATAATTCATGAAAGCAATTTGCATTCCCTCGCCAGGCCTCCAGCCTCCTCCCCGCCCCCGCCCACCCGCTCCTCCCGTGAGCATCTGCCTTCCCAGGGACGTTAACTCAGGCACTCCAGTCTTGGGATGCCCAGGCCAGGACCGGTCTCACAGAGCCAGAATGAGTGTGAATCCCGGGACATTCTTTTCCCTTGGGACCATGTCGAAGGAAGGCTCAGGACTCTGTGGGGGTCGTCCTGAGGCATGACAAAAACCTGCAGGTGCACTTGAAAGCCTGCATGCATGGAAGGGCTCCTTCCCTGGAAGGTGGGTGTGCCAAGCCCCAGGGTGGCCAAGGTCAGGTTTGCTGGCTCCCAGCCATCACCAAAGCGTCTACATGGGAAGCTAGGGCCTTCGGGGCACGAAGCCTCCGTCCTCTGTGCTGGGGTTCCAGGGACTCCCACACAACTGCAGAGGGCTTGGCTGTGGCCTTGGAGGCAGACCTTGACTTTAGCTGGCCCTTCTTAATTTCAGCCTTTCCCTGGAACAGGGTGGCTGAGGACCTCACACTACAAAAATCTCCCACCCTCCTTCCTGCAAGACCCAGAACTGGCCAAGTGTCAGGCCATGTTCCTCCATCCAGGTGCTTCTTATTGTTGGGCTCCCAGGACAGAGACAGCCTCTAAAAGTCAGAAGAGGCCAATGAGGCCACAGATGGCTTGGCCACCTGTAGCTCGTGCCCTAGACTGACTGTCTCTGTGACAGACTGCCCATCTGGGTGAAGAGGTCTCTGAGATGTGCCATACTGATGAAGCCAGGTCAGAAAAGGTTCACACTCGTGCCCCAGCAGGATGTTCAAGAGCAGGAATTAAGGGTAGATTGATAGGCTTCTTGGTCCATGCCAAGGCTGATGAGGAGAGAATGAGACAGCCCACTGAAACCTTAGCCTTCTCGTATTCCCTGGGTTTGGAGAGGTCAGCCAGGCTCCCAGGCCCTCTCCCCAGCCCTGCCCTCTGGGGCCTTCTGTTGTGTCTGCCAGACTCTACTCAGTATCTCAAGTCTTTACTCAGAAGCCCTTGCTGAAACTGCCTCCTGCCAGCCAGGGCCTCATGCCCAGGGCCACAAGAGATAATCAAGAACCTCTGGATTACCCCAGAGACTAGAGACACCACCCCCACAAGGCTGTCTAGGGACCTGGACAGAGCCTGTGACCTACAGTTCTGGCCCTGAGAGGATTTCCCTTCAGACAGGGAAACTGAACTATTCAGAATTGAAGTTTCTTGTCTTAGAGTTTAAAGTTCTTGGTATATAAAAGGAGGAGAATTTGGGGGAGCATAAGGAAAGAAGGGGGAGCTACACAGTCTGAGTCTGAAGAGAGATGGCCATTGTGCTCACCAGTAGCTCAACTTTGGCCAGGAACCTAGCCACTGAGCGTTGCTAAGAGACCAGGCAGTGGCCCTTTTATGCAGATGAAGATGCTGAGTCCAGAGAGGTTTAGAAACCTGCCAGGGCTGCATAGCTGCACCTCACGTTCTGCCACATCCCACCATCTCAGGAATCTTGTTTCAGTCTCTAGAGAACACCCCTCCCTTGTCCTGATGGTAAACTGAGTTCCTCCCTAGCCGTTCCATAGACACCTCATGCCATGCATGCTGTAGGCCTCTCTCTCTGCTAAGGGAAAAAGACAAAGGCCAGGAAAGTAACTTAATCTCTGCCACTGTGGCAAGAATGGCAAATGGGACACCCAGGCCTGGGATTTTGATCTTGGTCCCACAGCCCTTCATGTCCCAGGGCAACACAGAATCTCCTGCTGTGAACCTGGGATGAGATGCCTGGAGGCAGGCAGGCTCCAATTTCACTGTGCTGTGGTCCTAGCACATTCCAGGGGCCCATTGTGAAGTAGGTGGTGACCATTCTAGCCTCAAAGGTCCAAGGAAGGTCCAAATGAGGACATACCTACAGGACAACAGTCATCAGAACTGCTTCCAACTGTACTCTGAGGTGGCTGCTGTTAATCCCAAGTAGCTCTGTGGATTAAAAGGCATTTAAAGAGTGATGCGAACTATTAGGGACTAGGATCACAGTCCCACCCCAGGATCTTATTCAGCCAATCAGGTGTGTCCAAGTGTTAGGAGGGTGTCTGCAGGACCCCTGGCATTTTCAACTAACCACTCTGGCAGCAGTCAAGGTCATTCAGAACTTGTAGATTTTATCTTTAAGACATGTTCTTATGTGGCCTAGGCTGGCCTCAAACTTCCTATGTAGCTGAAAATAACCTTGAACTCCTGACTCCCCAGTCTCTTTCTCCCAAGTGCTAAGGTTCCAGGTATGTGTTACCATGCCTAGTTATGTGGTCCTGGGGATGGAACCCAGGGCTTCCTGTATGTCAGGTATCAACCTCCCAGTTAGCTATGTTCCTGGCCCAAGCTTGTAGAATTTTTGAAACTTATAAGAATCTCTCTGGCATTTGTGAGAAGCCAAGTCGGGGCTTTCAGAAGCCAGGGGGCACAATTAAGCCATAATTGTCCTCTGATTGTTCAGAGTTTACCAGCCTTCTCTCTTCTAGGCTGTAATTGTTCCTTGTGCAGGGTTGGTGGCTGGATCAGAGCCAAGAGCCTGCTCCCTGGTGGAAGCTGGCCTTGGCCCTGGCCTCCGGCAGAGGTTCCCAAAAAGATCTCTTCCATCTGTCCCCAGAGTACAGCCAGGCTCTTAGCCAGGTCCACAGGTAGCCTAGTCCTTTTCCTGAGCCCTCCTGTGACAGCTGTGTCCACCATTTCTCACTCACAGGCCATGCATGATAGAAAGGAGACACCCAAGACTCAGAAATCCCAACAACTGGCCTACGACCACCCAGCCAGGGAGAAAGCAGCCTTAGAAAGAGGCTTCTAAGAGTTTCTTCTGTGAATACATGAAAGAGCCCTCTGAGAAGTGGGGGCTTAGGATCCCCTACCCCCTACCACCTTTCCAGGGCTTGGGCCCATTAGATAGTTGGGATCCAGCAGACTCAAGCCCTCAGGACACTTGGCCAGAGCCCTCAGGTGGGTCCAACTCTCATTCCTCAGTCACTGAAGGAGCCCAAGGATGTAAGGATATTCATGGGACCTCCAGGGAGTCCAGCTTGCTTGCACCCGAGCCTTTTAAATCCTCCATGTCAAGGGCTCCAGCTGTTTAGTGCCACCTTGTTTTCCACACCTATGAAATGGGCAGATGGTCTGTGGCTCATTCTACCCCATGGGGACCTCAAAGGCCTAGAAGGTTTGTGGGGTGATGTCCAAAGCTGCATAACACTGATAGGTTTCTTGAGTATGGAGTGCTCAGTCCCAGGCACGAAGGGAAAAACTCTTGGCCAACTTCCCTCAGAGCACATGAAGGTAAAAGGGGATGTGTTGAGGGTGTGGATGTCATTAAATATATATTATTTAACCACATGAAGTTCTCAAAGGATACATTTTTAAAGGATTGTTTTAGTTTTAATTATGCATAAGTGTATGTATCTGTGTATGTGTGCCTATATGTGCATGTGAGTACTCTCACATACCAGAAGAGGGTGTTGAATCCCTAGGAGCTGGAGTTACAAGTAGTTTTTGAGTGAGCCAGCAGTGACTGAGCAGTCTTTCCAACTCAATAATTAAGTTTTTAGAAACCATACATACACATGCAAACCAGGAACATCACATATATATGCCTGAGAAATAGCAGCCGAAGATGTTCTTTGGCCTCTCCATGCCCACCCACACATAAACACACAAAAGTGGCTGAGTCATGGCTCCCAGGCTCTCCCCTGGGTCCCCTGGGATTATCAAGGGCCAAGAAGACCCAAAGTGGTGGTCATGAGAGTCAGGACTTCCCAGGGATTCAAGGCATTGGGATGTGAAGGCAGGAAGATCAGAGGTTCAAAGTCATCCTCTGCAGCACTTGAGTTCAAGACCAGCCTGTACTATATGAGACTCTGTTTCAAAATAAATAAATAAACTGAGAGAATGCACTGTAAAAATTGGCTCCCATGTTAATAAGAGTACTTGCTGCTCTTGCAGGGGACTTGGGTTTAGTTTTAAGCACTCACAAAGTGGCTCGCAACCATTGTAACTCCATTTCCAGGGGATCTCACACCTCCTCTGACCTCCATATAGGCACCAAGCACAAATCAGGGGCCTAGAGGAAAGGATAGGTAAGAAGAGGATCCAAGCCTGGGATTCTGACACTGCCCTGCTATTGGCTGGGATTCTGACACTGCCCTGCTATTGGCTGGGATTCTGACACTGTCCTGCTATTGGCTGGGATTCTGACACTGCCCTGCTATTGGCTGCTTTTACTCTCAGGGGCCTGCCACCCAGCTCCCAAATGAAATGCACACAGGCTTATTCTTTCTTATGAATGCCCAGCCTTATCTTGGCTTAGTCCTAGTCAGCTTTTCTTAAATTATTCCATCTACCTTTTGTCTCTGGCATATACCTTTCTTCTCTTCTTACTCCGAGGCTGGCTATGTAGCTGGATGACTGACCCCTGACTTCCTTCTCCCCTTCTTCTCTCTCCTTCTTGATCTCTCTCCCCGTATTTCCACTCTTATTTATTCTCTCTGCCTGCCAGCCCCAGCTATTCTTTCTCCTGTCTTGCTATTGGCCGTTTGGCTCTTTATTAAACCAATCAGGTGTTTTAGACAGGCACAGTAATACACAGAGTTAAACACATGCAACATAAAAGAATGCAACACACCTTTGTATCATTAAATAAATACTCCATAGCATAAACAAATATAACACAATTTATAATATTCTGCAACACTGCCCCCTTTGGGACTGGAGGCCAAATTCTCCCCCAGACTCACACAAGCACCCCTTCTGGCTCCACCTCAGAGGCCCACTGAGCCTAGTGCTGCCCACCTGATTCTCACTTCTGCCCTTCCCCTGAGCACCCATCTCCAGGCTGTCCTAGCTGAGTATGTTGTTTCCCGGATTCAGTTGCAAGATTATCCTTGTGGATAGTGGTGTGACCTTGGCCAAGTTGATTGACCTTTCTGGCCCTTAGTTTCCTCAAATTGAGAGTGTGATAAAGATTTATCTTGCTCAGAAGTGATGGGGACCCAGAATGTGAAGAGTTGATATTTCCTTCTGCTCTTCCTTGCACTTCCATTGGCTGAGCATTGGAGGCCAAGGTCACACAGGCTGGCTACTCCTCAAACTGGAGCTTGTGCTTATACCAGGACATCCTGGTGGCTTTGTCTTTTTAATGTGTGTGTGTGTGTGTGTGTGTGTGTGTGTGTGTGTGTGTGTGTGTGTGTGTGTGTGTTTGGAGTGCATTTCGTGTGCATGTGAGAGCCTGCGGACAACCTCAGGTGTCACCTTCAGGAATCTGACTGCCTTCTTTAAAACTGGGTCTCCTACTGGCCTATAACTCAACAAATAGGACTGGCCTAGTTAGCCAGCAAGCCCTAGAGATTCCCTGGCTCCACTTCCCGGTGCCAGGATTACAGGCACACATCATTGTGCCTAGCAGTTTTATATGGTTTTAAAGGGTCCAAGTCAGTTTACTCCAGCTTGGACCCTTTAGTCATCCACAGCCTGCCCCCTTCATGGGAAGTGATTCCTGATATATTCTGGGCAATGGAGGCTCTGTAGTTACCCAGCATGCTCCACTCTCTCATTGCTTCCCCAACAGAAGTCCTGGCTGTCACTTGGCATGTGCACCTGTTGAACTGACATCTCTAGCTCCAAGAACCACCCAGGGCAGGCCATCATCTCCAAAGAGCATCCACCTCTGAAAAACTTCCTTACTTGATTCCGCAGCTATTCACACAAGGACGCCTTAGTCCATTTTACAGTCAGTGGCAAAATGGCCCATGGAGCTGCAGCAGAATGCCCGGATGACTGACAGTTGTGCCCAAGGTTACATCTAACCTGTTCTAAATTCCCCATGGCTGAGAACAGCTCTTGATGCTTGCCTGAGACCCTTGGGTACTAACAGTGCACACAAAGGGGAACAGAAAATATCTCTTTCTGTGGTACAGGGAATAGACCCCAGGGCTTCTTGTGTACTTTCTGAGTACTGTTCCACTGAGCCATCTTTCCACTTTCAATTTTGAGACACAATTTTACAAGCTACCCATACAGGTCCTTGAACTTGCCATGGTCCTCCTGCCTCAGCCTCTTGAATTGTAAATATAAGGCACTGTGCTGGGCTCCAGAATAGGCTGCTGCCTAGCCTAAGACTGCCCATGTCTCAGTCTCTGCCATGAGAGCCTCAGTTGCTCTGCCTGTGAATGGGGAGAGGCAGTATACTCCAGGCCACACTGGAGGATAGCAACCCTGAGGAGAAGACAGGATCTATTGTACTCCAGCAGCACTAGGGACAGGAAGGGAGACTTTTGAAGATAGGGTCTGGAGAGAGAGACAAAGATACCTGTCCCATGGCTCCAGTTTATAAGGTGGTACTTGTTAAGCTGGTCACATTACATGAGGACAGGGGTTCCTGGAGAAAGCAGGAGGTTAGCCATGGAGACTGACTTGTACACAGTAAGCAAAGTGCTGGGTGGAGAGGAAACTCCACAGGCATGTCACCCCCACCCCTACCCCACCCCAAGGCCACACCCTCTATTCCTCCCGTCGCAGCCCCAGTAGCCACCAGAATGGGAAGAAGTTTCTGTGCCTCTGGATGAGAACAGGGGAAGGCAGGGGACTTCAGCAGGCTGGATGTGTGACAGGTTGTCAGGGATGAGAAGGGAAGGGTCCTGGGTGCAACTCCCATATCAGGGGTACCCCTGAGGGTATGGATAAAACTAAAGGGTGGCATTCCCTTTGCCAGACCTCCAGAACAAAGAGGTACCACACATAAATGGTTCAATCATAGAGAAGTAACAGCCACAGAATGGAGAACGAAGCAGGTCCACAAACACTTCCACTTTCCTTGGGCTACTGTGCTGAGGTCAGGAGATCACTGGAGTTCAGCTTGATGCTTCAGCCTGAGCCCAGCCCTGGCACCAAACCTGCAGCTTACACTGTGTCTAGGCAGAAGGGCTTATGGCCTGAACTGTGATGGTCTCCTCCTTCAGACTTACTATTAGATGTATGTGAATGTTTTTCCTGCGTGTATGTGCACCACCTGTGTCTGGTTCTCATGGGGGTCAGAAGAGGGTGTCACATCTCTTGGAACTAGAGTCGTGGATACTTGTGAGCCATTAAGTGAACTGCTAGGAACCAAATGAAAGTCCTCTGCTCTTGACCTCTGAGCCATCTCCACAGCTTGTCTATGCTCTAACTCCTTCCTCTTCTTCTGAGAAGGGGTCTTAAACTGGAGGTGAACGCCTTTAATCCCAGCACTAGGGAAGCAGAGGCAGGCAGATCTCTGTCTGTGAGTTAGAGGCCAGCCTGGTCTACAGAGCAAGTTCCAGGACAGCCAGGGCTGTTAGACAGAGAAAACTTGGCTTGAAAGTTCAAAAGAAGAGGAAGAAGAGAAGGAGGAAGGAGGGGAGGTGAGCCTAGTGAGGCAGACACTCTATCAGCTGAGCTATTGTCCTTTTATCCTGAGAGGCAACTTTAAACCTAAATGCTGCTGCCTGGTCTTCTCATTTCTCAGAGCTGAAGCTCTTAGCTGAAGCAAGCCAAGTGGGCAAGGCCTGAATAAAGGGATGTTGCCTAGGTCTAGGCAGCCACAAAGGTGTCTTCATCTGGGTCTTCAAATGCCTGGCCTGCTAGCAATGTACCATCCTGGCCTGACTGATTGCAGAAGAGACCCAGAGTCCACCAAACTAGTGATGGCGTGAACAAGATGACCTCAGCACCAAGGATATCCAAACTTGCACACCAACCCAAAACAGTGACAGGCCTCATAATGCTCCAGAGGACAGGAGCCCACAGCTTCCTGAGTTTCCACTTCAGAGTTTCATCATACACCCAGAGCACCTGGCTTTGGTCCCTGGTCACATGGTACACCTGACAGCTTAGATCCAGGAGACCCAGGAGGCTGACTTTGTACAATATGGGCACCACTCTACCAGACCCCAGGCTTCTGGGGAATGCCCAAGTCTGTGCCAATTTAGAAAATCAGGAGTGCTTTAGCAGCCCTGGGCCAGCAGGGGCCTTGGGAACAAGGACCCAGGGCAAAGGGGAGCCCACAGCTGCCTTGGCCAGCCCCAGCCCAGCTATAGATTAAGAAGCCCCCCAGCCAGCCACAAGACACAACAGAGATAAGAGGCTATCTCATCATGATGGAGCAAGGGAAAGCAGCCAGGGCAGGCTCAGTCCTGGGAGGGACAGGAATGCCCCCCTTCCTAGGAGTCAATGCTCCAAGATGTAGAGAGACAAAAATGACCCAGACACTCCGCTTGGCCTTATCCAAATTCTGTGCTCACTAGACCCTGAACTCCTTGGACAGGGGAAAGGCAGGCATCTTGGATGAGGTGGTGAACTCCCCATTCAAAGAAGACACAGCATTACTCTGCCCTTAAGCTAGGAAATGGTTACAGAAATGGCTACAATGTGCCTCCCGCCCTAAATTCTAGAAGGAAGTGGGATACATCCCCAACTTTCCTGGGGGGGTGGGGGTTACATGGTTAGAAGACTGAACCCAGAAGTATATGAATACTAGGCACCTACTCTACCAACTGAGTCACACTCCTAACCCTGGTATTTTAATTATGATACCCCAAGCTTCGCCCCTGCTGTGTGCTCCCCTGAAACTGCCTCCTTGAGCTGAACAAGCTCTAGCCTTCCTTCAAGTCTTAGTCCAAGAGTCCCTTCCCCGAGAGACCCCTTTCTTCTCTCTCCCTGATCGCAGCCATTAAAAAGGGAAGTTTCCCTGCAGGTCCCTCCCTTGTGAACCCTGAGGGCAGAGGTCTCCTTCAGGTTTCTGTGGAAAGGCTGGACAAAGATCCGGGCTCAGAAAACACACCCTTATGCTAAATCTGAATGTGGAAGCCCACTTTCCTTTCAGCCTGCGGGTCTGGAGGAAAAGTTCCTTTCTCTTTCAAGAGAAAAAGAGGAAGCCAGGTGTGGTAGCCTCCTACTGTAATCCTGGCACCACCAGGAAAGTAAAGATAGGAAGACCGAGAGTTCAAGGTCACCTTCCACCACACAGAGAGCTCTACCCACCAACTCACACACACCCCACCACCCCTTTGGCTGTGTGTGGGGACTGAAGGCAGTGCCCTGAGGAGATCATCTCAGGAGATTTCAGACACCTCTATGCTTAGGTTCTTCCACAGAATCATATGCGTACAACTTCAGCTGCAACAAAATAAAAAGTCATGATCTGGGTATGAAGGTACACACCTCTAATAGTCCACAGGAGACAGAGGTAAGTGGGCTTCTGGTTCCAGAAAGTGACTGACTCCAAGGGTTCAAGGTCTCCCTACCAAGCCGGATCCAAGTCCCACTCCTGGTGACGGGAAAGAATCTATTCCTGTAAGTTGTCCCCTGATCTGGACACACATGCCACGCCGCACATGGACACACGTGGGCTCATGCGCGCACACACACAAATAAGTAAATTGTTTTAAACTTCAGAGGTACATAATATAAATAAAGGCTCTGAGAAATCAATCCAGCATCATAGTTTATTTGACCTTCCTAAACTCAGAATGACACAAGCACCTTGGTCCGGGAATGTGCCTTCCAAGCCATCCTGAGGATGGTCAATTCTCAGATTGAAAAGAAAAGACTAAACGGAGGGTGGTGGCACACGCCTTTGATTCCAGCACTTGGGAGGAAGAGGTGGGTGAGCTCCAGGACAGCCAGAGAAACCCTGTCTTGAAAAACAAAAACAAACAAACAAAACCTTGAAAGAAAGAGGAGAAACAGAAAAAGGGAAAGGCCGTTTCCAGTTTGCTTAAACAGGCTTGGAGATACAGGCCTGAGGTCCAGCACACCGGAAACAAGGCAGTGAGATGGGATCTCGGAAACGAGGCAGTGTTCTTACATTTTTTTCTCTTTATTTTTCATTTTTTTAATTTAACTTTATTTTATATGCATTGGTGTTTTGCCATTCTGGTCCCCTGGAACTGGAGTTACAGATGGTAGTGAGCTGTATGTGGGTTCTGGGAACTGAACCCGGGTCCTTTGGAAGAGAAGCCAATGCTCTTAACCGCTGAGCCATCTCTCCAGCCCTATTTTTTTCTTTTTTTCTTTTTTTTAACATTCATGTATCTATTTTTGTGTATGTGTATGCACATATTTTGTTTTTCTTTTGATACAGAGTCTTTCTACATAGCCCAGGCTGCCCTGGAACTCTCTATGTAGAGCAGGTTGGCCTTGAACTCACAAAGATCCACCTGCCTCTGTCTCCTACGTGCTGAGATGAAAGGTGTGTGCCACTTCACCTGACTATGTATGTGTACATTCTGTGTATCAGGGTGCACCTATGTGTGGAAGTCAGAGGACAGTCCAGATTTTACAGTCCTGAGCTTCTCAGACCATTCGGCCCATGCAGCAAATGCCTGCAAATGCCTTTGTACACTGCCTTCACCCTCTTCCCCACCTTGTGTGTGTGTGTGTGTGTGTGTGTGTGTGTGTGTGTGTGTGTGTGTGTATGAGAGAGAGAGAGAGATCAGTCTTGGGTGTCACAACTCAGCACTATCATTATTGCTTCTATTGATTACTTTCCATTTTATCGGGGGGGGGGGGGGGGGGGGAGGACGACACAGGGTTTCTCACTGAATTTGGAGCTCACTGACTACTCGGACTGGCAGCTGGTTTCTAAGCCCAAGGGATCAGCAAGCACTGAACCATCTCTCCAGCCCCGAAGCTTGTCTTTAAATGTTCTCCTTTGTGCTCCTAGAGTGTCCTAAGAACATTTATCAAGTTCCCTGTAGAAATTACTAGAAAGCGTCACACAGTAGCAGTTCCTGGGCCTGGTCTATGAAGAGTTGGACTGTCTGGCCTGCACTTGGGTTGTTCACCATACTCTCTCCTGCTGTCCTTCAAACCACCAGCCTCTCCAGAATCCCATTCTGGTCACAGGGGGATAGGCCACTTAGCCCTAGAGCCTTTAGGATTCTGTGCCCCTCTCTGATGCAGCTCCTGGCTGCAGCCCTCATCTTTAAAAGCCAGGCACTTCCCATCACTGGCTCTGCTGCAGCCTTCTGAGCCATCTCCTGCCTTGCCTTACGGGGACCACCATGCCAAGTAACAGCCATTGCCAACTACCCACTCATTTTCGAGATTTGCGCCCCCCCCCCCAAGTGAGTCCTTGTAGACACAGACACAGGGAACCTTGTCATCAGGACCAGACAGGACACCAGTGGGGGGAATGCTGGTGTAACCCAGGGCCAGGTTGGACAGAGAGAGGGATGTTGGAGAGGATGGAAGAGTCAGGGTCTGGGAAGACATAGGTGAGTGTAGAGTGCTCTGTGAGGGAAGCACCATATCAGTTCCGTGCAATGATGTCAGGTGGGAGTGAAGTAAAGTCAAAGGCTAGGCAGGGAGGGGGCAGGGAGGGGGGAAAGAGAAGAGAATGATACCACTCTGTGTGAGAATAGACCTGGAGTTCCCCAGGTCTACGGAAGCAGAGCAGGGTGGCCCAAGACTCTGAACAGATGGAGGAACCCCCCCTTCTTCCTGTTCAAAAGCAGATGCCCTGGAGACCTGAGCCAGGGAACTGAGGCTGCAGAAGGAAACGGAGGAACCAGGCTTGGAAAGCAAAAGGTAAAGCTATCTCCACTTGCAGATGACATGATCTTGCACACAGAAAATCCCGAGGAAGCCACCCAGAAGCTATTCAAAGCCGTATGTTAGTCAAGCACAGATTCAGAATACAAAGTCACTATGTAAAAGTTGATTCTAAGCCAGGGGTGGTGACCCTGGCCTTGATCCCAAGCGTAGCTGTGTTCAGGGCTCTAATCTTAGCACTAAAGAGGGACAGACTAAAGGGTCAAAAGTTCCAGAGACTAGCGGGGGCTATGTGAGATCCTTCACCCCCAAAAAGATGAAAACAGGATATAGATTCACTCAGAAATGGCACAACAGGCATCTGAAATGTCAGAGGACAACTTCTGAGAAGCTGCCCCTCCCACTCTGTGGGTTCTGAGGGTTGAACTCAGATCATCAGGTTTGGCACACTGCCCCTCAAATACACAATAAATAAATAGTAAATAAATAAAAGAGACAACAACAAATTGGAGATGGGGAGAAGCACTTGCCACACAAGCAATAGTAACCTGCTTCCCTTTCCAGAATCCACATATACAAGCTTGACCCAAGCATTGTAAAAACTCAGTGTGGAGAGGCAGACAGGGAGATCCCCAGGAAACTCCCTGGCCAGCAAGCTTTGCTGAATCAGTGAGTTCCAGGCTCAATGAGAGAGTATTTCTCAAAATATAAGGAAGAGACACAAACGAGGATCCTGATGTTGACTTCTGGCCTTGTATACACACACATACACACAAACTAACAAAGAATTGTACACCTCAGATAAGCAATTTGCTAGGTTTTCTGGGTATAGGAATTGGGCCTCAATCACACCCCTATAACTGGCAAAATAAGCCTTTAGTCCCAGCACTTGGGAGGCAGAGACCTACAGAGTTCCAGACCAGCCAGGTCTAAATAGTGAGAGCTTGTCTCAAAACACAAATAAACAAACAAAAAATATTGGCAAAATAAAAAGTAGCCCAAAGATCTCAAGAATGATTCAGCAGTTAAGAGCATTTGCTCTTTTAGAGGACCTAGGTTCTAATCCCAGCACTCACATAGTGCCTCACAACCATCCTTAATTCCAGTTCCAGAAGATCTGATGCCCCCTTCTGGCTCCTACAAGCACCGAGCACTCATGTAGTTCACAATTATACATGCAGGCAAAATGCTCACACACATAAAATACACTTTAAAAATTGTTAAAGCTGTCTCAAGTCCACAAAGCCTTAGCAGTGTTGTTAGGGGTGGAAGCAGAAGGCATGACCCCTTCCCAGCTGTTCATCAGTCTTCTCCTTTCCCCCGATTCCCAGGCTCTTAGGCTCTGGTTCACATGGCTGCACATCAGAGCCATGCGATGCCAGACCAGGGGACAAACTGATGTCAGATACACAGCTATCTTTTCTAATGCAATGACAATAGTAATGACTGTGATGATGGGGTGGATAATATTTGTTGCTCACAAATATTATTAGGTATCAAGTATTTTATAGACATTTTTACATATATTTAGCTAATTTTATATGTATGCTTTGCCTGCATGTATGTATGTACCAGGTGTATACCTGGTGCCCACAGAGGCCAGAAGATGAGGGTTGGATCCCCAGGAACTAGAGTTGTTGGTGGCTGTGTGCCATCTGGGCTCTGGGAACCAAATCCAGGCAGGTCCTCTAGAAGAGCAGTTCTCTTAGCTGCCGAAGCATTTCAGGCCTCTTATTTTTCTTTTCAATTATATGTATTCACTTATTGTGGGGACTTACTCTCGCTACAGGGTACATGCAAAGGACAGCTTTTGAAAATGGGTCCTCTCCTCCCACCATCTGAACCATGGGAATTTAAGTTCTCAGCCTTATCTTACAGTGGGCACTTTTACTCTTAGGGCAGTCTTGCTGGCCCTATAGGCATTATTTCATGGGCAGGGGGAAGGAAGGGGGCTTGTTTGCTTGCTTGCTTATTGAGCCAGTTTCTCCTGTAGCTCAAGTTAGCAGAGGATGACCTTGAGTTTCTGACCTTCCTGCTTCTGCCTCTAGGGTGATGGGACTACTGGTGCTGGAAATGGAGTCCAGGGCTCCTTTTGTGATGCTAGGCAAGTTCTCTAACAACTAAGCTCCATTTGCAGACAGACATTGCTTTAAATCACATTGTAATCTGATGAAGATAGTATTGTTATTATCCCCATTTGCAGAGGAGTAAACTGAGGTTTAAAGAAGGACTTTGCTAAAAAACAAAACAGAAAATAGAGCTGTGGATGTGAAGAATTGAAATGCAGTCTTTTGGTTGATATGAATCCAGGCTAAGAATATTCACAATCCTTTCTGCCGAGGGGGACCCACCCAGCCCCTGCCTGGTGTGACACCTCCTTTAAGGTGCCTACCTGTGTGTGCCCTGCTCTAGCCCTCATACTCCTTGTCTGGTCTCTCAGGGGAGGAATAGCATTGAGATGACTGCCAGGGCCTCCAGGTTTCTTGGGCAGGAGGGTCCAAAAAAGAAATGACTCAGGCCCACTAAGGGAGGGTACCCAGCTGTGTTCCAGGAAGAAAGCAGCATTCTGAAAGGAGGTGAGTCAGGGCCCAGATGAATAAGGCACACATTCAGACAGACAGGCAGACAGGCACGCAGGCAGAACTTAACTGCCTAGAGCACTCAGCCTTCAGACTGGAGATGCATTGGGCTCTCTGCAGGGCCTGTCTGTGTGCATGCACTATGGAATGAGACTCCATGGACAAGCCCCACTGCTGTCCTTAGGCCTCCAGAGTACCCAAAAGGACAACCCCATACTCCCTGAATGCTGATGGCTCAGGTATTTTCTGTGCCAACCACAACCCTTCCCCAGGGCTCTGTGATCTACTTTCCTACCTCCTACCTTAGAAATAGCTCATCACAGTCATTTCCCCACATGCCCTCCTGAGGGCGGACCCCCCCCCCCCACATACACACCACATTCTCACAGCCTAGGAATTCCTTTGGGCACAGCTGGCCTTGGATGATGTTCACATATATTTTTCTTGAGTGGCAGGGAGGAAGGAAAGAGGACGGGAGGAAGGGAAGGAGGAGGCTCCCGGCCCTGGTCTAGCTTGTCCTTGAATTTGCTACATTTACTCTGTCTTCCAGCTGCTGTGTGACCTTGAGGGAGCCAAGCAATGTCTCTGGGCCTCCCTCACCAGCAGCCAGTAGAAAGGTTAGATAAAGTAAGATAAGGACCTTGCCAGCCAAGTCCAGCCACAGGATGGTTACAAGGCCAGCTTGGGTACATCTGGCCAACCTACACGTGAAGCCTATAGAAGGCACTATGTAAGGAGGCAGACACCCTAGCAATGCATGCTAGAGACAGAATATTAACCCCTCTGGGAAGGAGCCTTGGAAAATCCCATTCAGGCCCCATCCATGTTGCTGGGACATATGTTCTCTCAGGGGTTGCTTTGTACGAAGAGTCCTGGATCTGAGAGACTCAAGAAAACTTGGTTGGGCCTGTCTGGCTCCCAGCCTATCCACATGCAGAAACCCCTAGACTTGCATGCACACAGACCCACATGCAGACTTTCTATGAATCTGACATCTTTTTGGCTCATGTCCCACCCACACCCCCAGTGCCCCATCCAGATGTCTGTGTCCAGAAAATCTGGACACTTGAGTATTGATATTGCTGAAGGATCTGCAAATGCTTGTTCATTAAATTTAATTTACTTATTTTCTAATGTAATCAATTTTTAGAAGGTTCCCATGTAGCCCAGGCTAACCTCTAGTGCACCTAAGGATGATTTTGAACTTCTGATCTTTCTGATCAGAAGATGATCTTCTGACATGTGCCACTATACACAGTTTATGTGATCCTGAGGTTTGAACTCAGGTCCTCATACAGATGATGCAAGCACTGGACCAGTTGAGCTCTCGCTCCAGCCTCTGTGTTAAAGGTACCTGTGGAAAGGCCGTAGAGCATTAGGAGAACCCAGGCAGTGGCTGCTGGTATTACCTCATTTGATGGGACCCAGCACAGGACACATGTGCCATCAAATGAAGAAGGAATCTAGCACAGGAAGGTTATGCAACCAGCCATAGGACACACAGCTTGGGCAGGGTAGAGTGACATTCTGGAAAGCCATGTTGCAGTCTCCAGAAGGATTCATCCTCTTAGCATTTGGCCTACCTACACTCTTGGAAAGCTCCTGGAGCAGAAAGGCTAGAACCAGGATGGAGCTGGCAAGTCCGCATCTGAAACTATCCCCTCCAGGAAGTACCCTCACCCATGCCAGCCTTCCCCTCTGTACCTATACAGGAGAATCGTGGGCAGACTGTTAGAGTGGTATTTGGGGGTTCAACCTCTGCTTAGAAGGGGCTCCACAGCCAGACACACAGCAAACACTTGCATTTTCTGTGAGGCCTCAGAAAGCTATACCGCCCCACATGGGCCTCAGTTTTCCCATCTGTAGAATGGCACAGAGCTTCTCTACCTTCTGAAACCTCAATAATGGCCTATCCGTAACCTCCCAACCATTAAGCCTCAAAGACCTGCCTCCCACAACCTCTGGATGGCAGTATGGGAGATTTTATCTGTGCCTGTCCCCCAGAGCAGCCCCTGACAAACAGCACACCAGCTAGCCTTTCTTTGCTCATGGTGTGAAAATGATTGGCTTCATGGGTGAAGGCTCTTATAGTCTAGCTCTGAAGAGGCATTCTGTGCTTCCACTGTGCCTAGAGTCACCATCAATGGCCACCAAAGCCACAGAACAATCCCTCAAGGGACTCCAGCTAGAGCCACCAGGTGACTTTCAAAAGCCCTCCCTCCTTCTCTCACAGACACAGTGTGTGGGCAGCTATCCCCAAAGAGACAAAACTGTCTGCCTTTGTGTGTTGGGGGGAACCAAGTGGCCTGAGCCCCGAAGGGTTGCTCGCTGACACTATAGAGGTGGTGCAGCGGTTAGAAGGACTTTCTGTCCTTTCAGAAGATCGGTTTCCAGGTCCCACCTAGACCACCTATAACTCCAGCTCCTGGGGGACAGGGAAGCAAAGCCTCTGGCCTCCAAAGCACTAGCACTCACATAAACATAGGCACACACTTTTTAAAAAACTAAGTGATGGTGATGGGGCTGGGTGGGATGACAATCAGCAAGGCTGCTCCCAGCATTCAATTCAGCAATGTGTGCGCAAGCCTAGCCCCGACTCTCCCACAACCTAGCTTTGCTCCTAATTGGGGACCCCCCTAGCACCCCTGGCCTCTATACCTTTCTCACCCTTGGTAGCAAAGATCCAGAGCTCAGAGTAGGAGACAAGAGAGCAGCAGCCTGGGTGTCTGGCTGGCTCTCAGAGCTGATTTGAGTCCTGTGTGCCTTCTAGTCCTTCCCAGGCACGGTTGGAGATTAATTATTAATGCTGAAATAATTGGCATTCATTACCGTGCCAGTCATCCACGGGGGAGTGGGCCCCACATTAACCAATTCATTGCTTGGTGATTGATTAATTAAAGCTGAGCTTTTACAACACACCCTCGGGTGACGAACCACACTCTCCCCACGATGGAATACAAGGACAGGAAGAGGTGCCTTCTTCTGGGTGCCAGAGAGGAGCCAAGAATCTCGTGCATATCTGTATTTATTGGTGCCCTGGCCCCAGGTGACACCCATGTGGATGGGCCTGGCACTTGCCTGCGGCAGCAGAAGCTCATGTGTGAGGCCGAGCACTGAGGCAGATTGGAGGCTTTGAGAATGCTGTTATATGATTCACCTGTGGGGCACAGGGTGCTCTTAAAAGCAAGAAAAATAACAAAGGTGTGGTCAAGAGTACTCCTGTCTGTCTGAGCTGGATCTTACTGGCTCCCTTAGCCTCAGTTGCTCTAACACACACACACACACACACACACACACACACACACACACACACACACACACACACACACACACACACACACACACACACACACACACACACACACACACACACACACACACACACACACACACACACACACACACACACACACACACACACACACACACACACACACACACACACACACACACACACACACACACACACACACACACACACACACACACACACACACACACACACGTCCTGAGATTGGTGGTAGTGATAGCATTAGCTTTGAGCTGGGCATGATGGTACAGGCCGGTAATCCCAGAACTCAGGAGGCTGAGGCAGAAGCTTCATGAGTTTGAGACCCCATCTAAGATACACAGTGAGTTTCAGGGCAGCCAACCAAGGCTAGAGATTTGAGACTCTGTCTCATAAAAGAAACAGGGCCAGTTTGGTTTGGCTTGATGTGTTTTAAGAGAGTCTCATGTAGCCCAGGCTGACCTCCAAACTGGCTAAACTTCTGATCTTCCCCCAGTGGTAGGGTTACAGGTATGTGCCCCACATCTGGTTTATGCTCTGCAGGGGATCAAACTCAGGCTCTGTGCTAGACTAGGTAAGTATTTTATCAGTTGAGCTAATCTCCAGACCCCAGAGCAGGGTCGTGAGTACCTATTATGTCCTAGCTGCAAGAGGGTGGCAAGGGTGAGACACTGGAACTCCCAGCACCCCTAAAATCAAGGCTTTGGCCTCTCAGGATAGTGAGAAAGCAGAGGCATCTAGGAGAGAGCTTCGTGTTCTCTAAGAATCTGGCTCCTGTCCAAATCTCTCTAGGGCGAACCCTAATCAGCTAGGCCATGAAAGTGGGGAGGGCCCTGTGAGGTGCCAATCGGCCAGAAGCTCCGGCAGGGGACCCACTGGCACTAGGGGGTAAGGAGATTGCGACACCGAGGGCATCTGACATCCTGCCAGGGCTACAGGAGTTCCTCAAGGACCAACCAGTCTTAGAAAGCCTCCTCATCCTGCCTGATTGTCAGGCCTGAGAAGGGTGGCACTTGGGCTTCCTTAAAGACATGGCTCACCTCATTGGTTCTTGGGTGAGTGAGTGAGTGACGTTTCAGAGTGAAGCTCCACCCCAAACCCAAAGAACAGCTTTATTTCTGACCTCAGGCCGGCAACAAGCTAGGTGAGGCCTGAATGGACTTGTCTGTACTCCGAGGGTTGCCCAGCTCAGTCTGCGAGGACAGGCCAGCAAGCCCTTCCCCCAACCGGAAAGGTGGACTAACTCAGTGGTGAGGGCTCCCTAGCCCAGAGCTGCTGTCCCAATAGCCCCTATACCTAAGGGCTTCTGAGGAAAGCAGAGTGACATTGAAGCCCCCGGTACAACAGCTGACAACCCTAGAATCCAAGGGCTCAGAGAGGCCCTGGATTGTTTCCATAAGGTTGAGGACCCTGAGTCATCGAGTCCCCTGGGGGTCTCACACAGGTACCCATCCTATGGGATACTAGATTCCCCAAGGCCATTTTTACTCTAACCCACAGGCCCTACAATAAACAGAATGGGGAAAGCTAACCCTCATCCTTTGTTCCACAGAAGGGCTAGATTGGGCCTAGGAGACCCACCCTCGCCCTTACTGTCACTGGCAGAAACTGGCAAGGCAAGAAATATGTGAGTTGACCCAGGGCTCCCTGATTCTGCATCCCCTGCACGGACTGAAGGCCACTCTACATCCCTCCCCAGGGAACAGAGGGTGAGGAAGGTTCCTGCCACCCCTCTCTGGCCCCTCTGTTTTTTGGCCTCACTACCCTGTGGGAACTTTGCCCAAGGAGTCTGGAAGCTTTCTTTGAAATCCCAGTTGGGGGGTGGGGATGTCGCTCAGTCTGGTGTGCTTGCCTGGCATGCACACAGTCCTGTGTTCCATCTACAGCATAGAATAGAACAGGTATGCCAGGTATAATTATGTGCCTGGAATCCCAGCATTTGGGAGGTAGAGGCAGGGGGATCAGAAGTTAAGAATCATTCTTGCCCATCACAAAAAGAAAACCTTAGTTGGAAATGCCCTCAGTGAGTTCCTCTCTGAGCCTCCACAGTCCCCAGTGTCATCCTACCCCTGGCCTTTCATGGCCAAAGGCAGACTCTGCTCCTGCTCCTGCTCCTGCTCACAGATCAGGTTGGGCTGCAGGTGTGCAGGCAGGGGCAACATAGACTCTCAGATGCACCAGTGGAGTAGATGGAATGAAGGGCAGCTGGAGGCCCTAAGGAGCCCCTCCAGGACCAACACAGCAGCCTCCAGAACTCCAGGCTCCTAAGACCCAAGGACCCCTGGATGCCTAGGGAATACGGAATTGGGGCAGCATGAGAAAGGGCGCTTGGTTCCTCTTGCTAGCCAACTTCCTAAACCTCAGCTTCCCCATCTGTTAAATGGGCACCACCCTCCGACTCAGCAGGTTGTAAAGTTAAATGAGCACAGAGCATCCGATTTAGAAAAGAATATCAGGTTTGGAGGGAAGTACCCAATAAATGTTCCTCTAATAGGATCCCGCTCCCTGCTGACAGTCATCAGCTGCAGGACAGATGCAAAGAGGTGTGTGGTGCAGGTGCTACCTACGGGAAGGTGGGGCACCCTTCCTGACACCCTTCCTAACATCTAGCTGGGGTGTTGGTAGAGGGCTCACTTAGCATGTATGGGGTTCCATTCCCAGAACCACATAAACTTCATGTTGTTGTGTACCCCAGTAAATCCAGTATTGAGGAGTAGAGGCAGGTCATCCTCCACTATCTGGTGAGTTAGGGGCTAGAATAGGCTATGTGAAATCCTAGCTTAAAACAAACAAACAAAAAACCTAGGGGGCAGAGAGATGGCTCAGGGAGTGAAGGTGCTTGCTACCAACCCAGTTCAATCCCCAGGAATCACATGGTGAAAAGAGAACCAGCTGAAAGTTGTCCTTGGAAGTCCACATGATACCTGAGCTACAACCAACAACACTATGATGCCAGCCTGCCCAGAACCCTGCCCTGTGCCCCTGAAGTAGGCACTCTTAGCACCCTATTTCATTAATGAGGATTAAAAGCTGGAGCGGGCTGGAGTCAACTGGTCAACCTGTTGGACACCTGCAGTGGTCCTGGCTACCTCCTCCACCACCAGAGGGCCAGAGGCTAGGCCAGCAATGTCCTACCCTGCTCATCTTTACCCTGTCCGTAGCTTGCCTACCTTCATCCCACCATAGTCCAGCAGCCTCTTGTCTCCCAGCTAGTCCAAAAGGAAAGAAGCAGGACTGGTACATGTATGGCTGTTCCCACTGCTGTGCACAGAAATGGCTCCGTGTGCAGTTTAAGCTACTGCCTAGGCAAGGGTCCAGGCCATAGTGGGTTACTTCATATGAACATAGAAGATACTGCAGCCCAGCCTCTGTCTCATGGGCCCCAGAACAACTGCCTGTTCCCTTAGCCATTTTTGGGCAGCCCAGTGTCTATAAGAGACTCTTGGAATGATTGCAAATTCCTGTTCTTCTATTTGAACTAAGCAACCTTGAGTGAAGGGCTGCTCTGGCCTCAGTGTTGCCATCTATACAATGGGGTGAATGACAACCTTCTGTCTTCCACATCCGGGTTCTGAGAACTAAACTGAGATAACATATGGATGTCACATAAAACTGACACTCAGTAAATGTTTGTTGAGTGAATAAATAACCAGATAAAAGCTCCACTTTAAAAGTATTCTGTCTTCCGGCTTACAGAGATGCCAAGATAATGCCTTGGCACTAATTGGCCAGAGAAAAGCAGCTTCAGGGTTAAGATGCCACATTAAGGACACCTACATAGGCCACAGAGTGATACCCATGACCACCAGCTTAGCCTGCCCAGCTGTGGCAGGGTGAGTGACTAAGGGTCCAAACTGCCAACAGCAGCTCAAACTTTTTTTTTTTTTTAATGACTGGCAAGTCACAAAGTGCAAGGCCAGAAACATCACCCATATGAGAAAGAGTGGAAGCAGCAGCCTGGGCTGTAGCTGAGTCTAGTGAATGCTGGGATCAGCAGGAATGACTTCCTGGGTTTGATCCTCATGCCTGGTGGCACATGCCAGTAGTCCCAGCGGTTAGATAGTAGAAACAGGAGTTCAAGGTCATCCTCAGCTATGTAACAAGCTTGAGGTCAGCATGGGCTAAATGAAGCCCTGCCTCAGAAAAAACCAAATAGCAAAGGCATACTGTCTTCTACGTACTTGATTGGTGGTTTGTGGTCTCCTAGCCACCCCCTTCCTCTTCTCCATCTCACCCTTTCCCCCCATTCAGTTTCCAGTCCTCAGGTATCTTCAAATTGGCAGGATTCTCCAGGTCCCACACATGTCCGTGGACACCCCCAACCCCCAACTGTCAGGGACCAGTACAGACCCTGGTATGCATCACCTGGACTATTCTGAGCTCCAGGAGCCTTGCCACAGACCAAAGCTGCCCAAGTCTGTCTTCCAGGACTTCACCTGGAGTTGTGATGGTGTCACACTGTCACAGGGACAAAGCCCTGCTTAGTGCTGGATATGAGTTGAGCTGCGCGGCCTCTCCCTGTCCCATTCTGAGCCAGCCCAGAAGGCCTAGAAGAAAACACAAACCAAGGACAACCGGGAGCCTCTAGCATTGAACTTCTGCCTGCCTGGGATGTGTGGGGGAAGGAAGGTAAGTTGGGGCCTGTCTTCCCCTTCTCACAGTCCTCCAACTCACTGCCTTGAGTTCCCTGAAGTCATAAGATCCAGAGTATATTGAAGATGAGCTGAGAATGAATTTCACATGGAGGGTGTCAGGCATTGCAGGGGATAGAAGGGAACACTTGGGGGGGTGGCCTCCTGCCTCTGTCTAGCCCACTGGTCCCAGATAGGGCTGAAACCATGAATCCACAGGGAAAGGGAGGCTCTCTTCCAGGCCAGGGGCTGCAAACAGAGACACTGGTTCAAAAGCAATGTCTCTGAGCCTAGCAGTGTGATGCTCCAAGGCCATCTGCAGGAGATCTGGGTGGCTTAGACCAGGACCTCCTGAGAGAGAACTGGGGTGCAGAAAAAAGAAAGATGGAGACTGAGAAATAAGGAGCTCACTGACGTGTACAAAGCCCTGGGGTTTATGGGGATTCCCAGAACCCCATAAATCATTCAAGATGACATACACTAATAATCCTAACACTAGGGAGGTGGGTGCAAAAGAATCAGGGATTCCAGGTCATGTATGGTAAGTCTGAGGAAAATCTGAGGTATATGGGAGAAAAGAATAAAAGCCAAGCTAGCCCAGGCCCACAGAGGTACCTGACCTCACTGTGCCTCCCAGCCACTGTGTGTGGGCTGGGCCAGGCCCACATTCCAGGGTGGCACAGAGCTGCTCAGTAGCTGCTGGTCCTCTAGCCCCAGGTGCATCATATGTCCTTCACCCTTTGGTCACTTTTATTCTTCCACAGCAAAAACCATCCCAGAGTAGGGCCTGGAAGATGACTCAGTCAGTAATGTACTTGTCATATAAGCAAGAGGACATGAGTTCAGGTCCCCAGAATCCATGCAAAAGTCAGGAATGTACCTAGAACCCAGTGCCAGGGAACTGCAGACAGGGACTCTCCAGGACTTGTTGACCAGTTGGTCCAGCCAATTCCGTGAGCTTGCAAACATTAAATAAAAATAAAAAAGCCCATAGGGCCTGAGGGGCTCAGATTAAGGCAATTCATATGCCTCCAGTCCTCACAAACCAGCAAGTGAGTCATCTGTGACCAGGGCCCCTGTCTTGGTGGGGTGACCTTGGGTAAGGCAGATCTGGGCTCTCAACTCACCTCCCATTCTTTGGGAAGCAAAAGTGTGTGATGCACAGTCCATGAGATACAGGACTGAGCAAGTCTCTAGGTCATACCTGGTGGTAGCTGAGTGGCTCTGACTAAGGCTATACCTCCTTCTACTCAATGGTTCTGACTGTCATGGCAAAGGTGATTAAGCATACTCACAGCCCTGACTGCTGACCCTTAATGACAGGATCTGAACTCTATTCCCTCACAATCACTTCACAACCTGGAGGTGAGCACAGAAGCCAGGGATGATGAAGAAGGAACTCACCTTCCAAGCTGCACATTCCCTTTGTGGTCTGGAGCCTTAACCAGCACTTTCAAGATTTTCATTTATCCAGCCCCCTCTTATCCCCACCCCCCCACACACACACACGCATGTGTGTCATGTACAGCATGTGTGTGAAGAGCAGAGGATAAGACATAGGAGCCAAATCTCTTTTTCCATCATGTGGGAACCCAGGATCTAACTCAGGTCACCAAGGCTGGCATCAAGTTGCACTGTACTTCTGAAAAGCAAAGAGATACAGTTTTGATAGAACATAACTAGTTAGGGACTGGAATCGTAAGCAAATGTGTAATTTGTTAATGTGCCTTTCAGCTGGTGCTCTGCCATGTCTTCTAGATGCTGCGTGACGTGTGTAGGGCAAGGGTTCCAAGTTGTAGAGAGCATGCCATGGGGACTGCTGCCATCAGAACTGGACACCTGGACCAACCCCTTCCTCCCAGCTGCCCACTGTCCCAGACATCACACAAGGCAGAAAGCCCATGGCACTCCATCTTTTATTTTCTTAAACTGTACATGAACATAAAATACTTAGACAGCCAGTCTGGGGGGGGGGGAGGTTGTTTGGCTTTAAGTTATTATGAAACAGAACCTAAGGAGGGCTTTATTAAATAAACTAGATGAGGACTTACAGATACACACCTGCATTCTACCATCATTTTTTTTTACTCTACCTTCTGGGTGTGTATGAACAGAAGGAACACATCAACTGAATAAAAAAGAAATCATTTATACCCTGAAACGCTGGCAGGCCACTCAAGGGGTTGTTTAGAACATCTACCTCATAGAAGATGGCCTTACCATCTAATAAAAATTAAAACTGATCCGCTGGCCTCTTTGGTTCCAAAATTATGTATAATACATTTAACTGTATTCATTTTTCTGCTGCTATAAAAATAATTTTTTCAAATGGCAGTTTCTGACTAACCATGCAACTAAATCAGTGCAAACATTGAAAGCAATCATTCGCTTAGAAAAGAAGCAAAGGATTTCATTTCAAGTATAAAAATATAAAAGAGACGTACAAGTCCAGTTTCGCCTAGTGTGGGTCAACCCTTTAAATTGCATAGTTCACGTGGCACTTGGACATCCAGACATCCACAGCAGCGCTTGCTCCAGGGCTGCTACTGGACACACGCAGACCTGCAAGTGCCATAGTCATGTGCGTTCACGCAGGACCACAAGTGCTTTGCGGGGCAGGCAGGTAGGCAGGTGAGGTGGGCAGGACACATCCAGGGACAACCCTGGAGCCAGGCCCCACCCACAGGGACAACTTCGGCAAAGCGACTGAAAGCTTTTCCCTTCTCTCCAAGTTAAGCAACTTCCCATAACACCTCCATTCTACCACAGCCTCTTCTGGGCTCTTCCCCTTGCCTAGTGGTCATCCCTGTCCCTCCCACCAGGGCACTAGGAGGATGTCCTCAGCAAAGGGCACTGATTGCAACATTTTTCCCCTTCTCATTTAGAATCCACATCAAAGGTCATAGCTGATAGGCTCTTTTCAATTCTGCATCTGGCACAAATGACCTGTCAGTTGCTGGAGACGAGCTTAAAGCATAAAATTAAGACCCTTCTCTCCACCCCCCCCCACCCCTGAAAACAAACACACACACATAAGTCACACCAGGGATCCAAGCGACAGACAGTCAAAGGGTCACTGCCCCTGCTCTGTGGTCTCTGTGACAGGCGAGTCCCTCCTGGGCGACTTGCCCTCTCCAAGAATAGGGTGGCACAGCTCTGCTGGCCTCAAAGCATGAAGGATGCCAGGCGGGGAGTGAGCAGGCAGGACTGCGCCAGGCGCTGTGGTGAGGAGCCTGGGACAAGCCAGGGGCACATGGCCCTCCACCCGCCTGTGCTCCCAGCCTGCTTTTCCCCTTGGTGGCTCTCTGGCTCACTCTCTCTGTCCTCTGTCTTTGTGCTTTTATGTGTGCTCAGAAGCGCGATTCAGAGTGCCCGGCCAGCTGGTGAGAATGGTGGCTGCTCACCCCATTCTCTCCGACTGACAGGCCTTGGTAGCTAAGCTGCCATTTGTCACCGCATCCGTTTGCTGGTATCCTGGAGGCTGCTGTGTGGGTGGCAGGATGAGTCTGGCCATGTGTGTCTATGTGTGCGGTTAGGAGTCTCTCGTGGCACAGGAGGGTTCTCCCTCTGGTTCTGACTGCTTTTCTATGTAGAGGGAGAACACACTATTTCAGGCCCTACCCTGGCACTCGCTACAGCCTTTCCTGCTTCCTCAAAGCCCCACAGGCCTGTGCTCCGTGCCGATTGTCACCATCAGGCGCAGCCACACTCCTCCACGATCATGTTGGGCACATCCCGCTTGACAATGTTGTACTCATCATCAAAGTAGAGCATGGACATAGAGCTCAGCTTGGTGGGAATGCAGCAAGAGTTCACAGGCCCTGGGTTCAGGCCACGCATGCGGTACTGATTCACCACAGCAGTGTGGAAGGAGGAGGCTGAGCCAGGGACCCCAGCCAGGTAGGCTGGGCAGCTCCCCTCACAATAGTTCCCGTAGTAGCCAGTGGGTGCAATGATCCAGTCATTCCAGCCGATGAGCCGAAAGTCGATGAAGAACTGTTGCCTGCAACAGAGGCTGGTCCGCCCATCACACTCAAGGCCCCGTTTTCGGATGCGATGCCTGCTATCACCTAGGCGGGCCTGTACCACTACAAAGGGCCTGTGGGACTCCTCACCAGGGTCCACAAACACAGGCACCACGGCCAGCTCCTGACAGCTGTCACACTGCACATCCAGGTTAAGGCGCCTCTCACCCCGCTCAAATAAGGCTTGGATGGCCTCTGTGATGGGGAAGGTATGCCAGCCACTACGCTTTAGGTCCACCTTCTTCTCCACCACATTCCACCTGTCACCATGACCCTGCTCCTGGAAGTACACCTTGACCCGTACCTTCCTCCTGCTGCCCTTTTCCAGGACGTAGGGGAGGAGTTTCAGGTACAGCCACAGGCTGGCCTGCACCACAAATAGGTTCTGGTTGCCTTCGTTAGAGACGAAGAAGTACAGGCGGACTCGGGAGGAGGCAAGGCCATCTGTGGAGACAGGAAGAACAGGCCAAGTTAATTCCATGAGAACACAGGCAATGGGGAATGGACTCTGCTGTGTGATGTTGGAATGAACACTCACCACAGCTGGAAAGTGTTACTGACCAGAAATACCATTCCTGGGGCCCAAGTCTCTGCCATAACCTGCCAGAGGCAGAAGAATCACTTCCCATTGAGAAAACAGGACCCTGATGGAGCCAGAGGGTCCAGACCTATAAAACCCTGCCTCACCTCTCCCAGGCCAGGGCTCCCTGGAGATAGCCTCAGAGCTCAACAGAGCAACTTGTCAGGAGCCCAAGATCTTAACAAGTTGTTTTGGGTTCTGAAAACAAAACTAAGATCACAGTGAGGATTTGGGGGTAGGTGGTTTTAAATGGGGCTTTCCCCACCCCCTTGTCTTCTTTCTGCTTAACTTAGGGCATTGCAAAATCAAGCCGAGCCACCTACAGCCTCTTTCTAGTGTTTACCTAAGCATGATCTGATTCAACCCCCAGTGGGACCTCCACTGCAAACAAGCAGACTCTGCTCAGGTTTCTGACACAGCAGTGTGTGTTCTGTAAGCTGCAAAGTGCAGCCCTGTTTCCAAGGAGTTCCAAGGGACAGGACAGTTAGCCTCGAAAACCCCAAGGTCCGATCATTCAACCAGACTCTGGCTCTAAGAACATGGCAGTTAGAGATCTGGGGGCCAGGAGGGAGTTGGAGGAGGCCGGAGGGGGCTGGAGGGGGCCGGAGGGGTGTTGCTCATCTCAATAATGCAGTTCAGCCAGAAAGAATAGCTTATGCCAGACAAGAGAGATGTCCCTCTCACAGCACCTTTCGTCAGCTCTCCCCTCTGACAGTCTCTGAAGACGTGGCTGGTTCTATCAAAAACCTCCCACTAAGCGCCCCCCCAGCCCCCTCCTCAGTTCTCACTGGCTCCTCTAATAACACTGACGTCTGACTTTGAAATAGGGGAAACTGCAGCCTTAAAAGCTGGTCTTGGCCGAGCTGCCTGTGACCTGAATCTGTTATTTATAAGTCAAAGAGCTGGCTCCGTGAATCGGACCAGAAATATAACAGCCCCTGCTGTCATTTTGTGCCACCGGGACCAAAAGGCCTCTCGACCTTCCCGAATCACATTTCTACTCTGGGCCCCAAAGCACCTTTTAATCCAAGCCTTCTAATTGCATGTCGAGCTTTCCCTGACTCTGGCGGACAGCTAAAACGGCAATGTATTTCTTTCTAAGCACAAACCGGCCTTGATTGTCCCCGCCTTTCTCCACACTCGGCCATGCAAAACTTTTCATCCCTTTTTCTCCCCAGTCGCGGCACAGGCAGGGTCTGCCTGGTGCCTGGGAGAGTAGGGGGGCATTTGCAGCCACAGGCATAGCTGATCTCCCCCTCCTCTTCCCAGGCTCCCTGCTTGTCCCCCACCCTGCCTACATCAAGCTTCCCCCTCTGAGACCGTCTCTGGAGTCCCCTCAGCACAAATGGGGCTGAGCTCTCTGCACAAAAGCCAGCCTGACTCATTCAAGTCCTGAAAAGGACAGCGATGTCTAAAGCACTTATACCGTTTCTGCCCAGGAAAATTTTCTTCTTTTTAAATTTCCTGAAGATTTTTTTTTCTTTCCTCCTCTCTTTCTCTGATTTTTATGTGGACAGAGATTTGCAACGCGGGGCTAAGAAGTACACTGTAGAAAGGAACCCCATTCTTTGTTAACTACAAACTCTGCAGCTCTCTCCCGGACTAGAGAGGCTTGCCGCTGCTGCCAGGCAAGCCTAAAGGCATGGGGCTGTTCCTGAGCCCCGTCTTTGCTTAAATGATGGACCTGTTGAGAAGCTGCCTTCCGCCACACTGGTGCCCACACAATCGGAAGGGAGGGTTGCCTAGCTCTCCCCACCGATGCTTCAGCAATCCTGGCAAGCCCATGCCACCGGGCGAAGGAAGCGGTCCCAGGGGCCTCTCCGGCTCTCTCTCCCCTCTCTCTCTCTCTCTCTCTCTCTCTCTCTCTCTCTCTCTCTCTCTCTCTCTCTCTCTCTCTCTCTCTCTCTCTCTCTCTCTCTCTCTCTCTCTCTCTCTCTCTCTCTCTCTCTCTTTCCCCCTCTCTCCCTCTCTCCCCCCTCTCTCCTCTCCGGCCCACGTACATCAACAAGCACACACATCTCCATCTACACTGCTAAGCCTACATTCGGATCGTGGGAAACAAAAACATTAAGCAATCACCAAGCAAGTGCCCGCAGAGCCAGGGCTGCGCGCATCTACCGGGAGGGGGATGCGCGCCCAGAGGCGCTGGGGCCCAATTCCCGTAAGCAGAGATGAAGGGCAGGGTGCTTTCCAGTTACTTCAGGCAAAAAGAAGCAGCAAAGGATCTGTGTCTGGGTGTGGAGGGTAGGAGAGGTCCGACACCTTGAGACAAGCGCAAGGCCACGGCAGAATGGCCCAGCTGGGAGCCTAAATACATTCGGGGACGCGAGGGCTTCAGAGGCGGCGAAGGCAGCAGGAGCTTCCTTCCTAGGAGGGGGAAGAAGGAAGAAATCGCAGCGGCCGCTGGCTTCCCTAAGGCCAAACCCACCTGTCTCCGCAAAGCTGATGATCTCAGAGACGCGCTCCTGGCCGTCAGCGCCCGGGCTGGCGTGGCCGTCGAGGTGCGGTATCTCCACGCGGCCGTCCTCGCGCACCTTGCCCGCGTGCAGCTTGCGCAAGGCCGTGACCATGGCGGCCTTGGGCACAGCGTGCGTGATGTTGGGCCGGCCCCGCAACTGCAGGCGGCTCAAGATGTGTCTCTTCACCGCCTCCAGGAAGTCACCGTCCACCCGACCCAGCTCCTCCGGTCGCCGGAAGCCGCCGCCACCACCACCGCACGACGTACAGGTGTCCTGCGAGCCACCCGGAGCTCCGGGTGGCGGGGGCGGGGGCGGTGCAGCGGGCGACGGCGGGGGTGTGGGAGAGCCCCAGGCCTCGGGTCCCAACCAGCTGGCCGCCAAGAGCAGAAGGCAGGCGGCCCCCAACGCCCGACCGGGCAGCCCGTCCATGGTGCGCCGCTGGCGAGGAGGGCGCCCGCCGCGAGGCGAGGCGAAGCGAGCTCAGGGCCGGGCTCCGGGCTCCGGGCGCACCGCCCCGCCCCGCCCCCGCCCGGGCCTCCGCCCGCCCGCCTGCCGGGAGCGCTGCCGCCGGCTCGCAGGGGGAGGGGGCCGGCCGGGCCGCGGGGGTTCCCGCGCGACCGAGAAGGGGCGCCGCGGGGACCAGAGGGGCACGCGGGCTTTTTTTTGGGGGGGGGGGACCGCCGGGTCACTGGCGCACGGGCGTCTCGGAGCGCCTAGGCATCTGCAGCTTGCCCATCCTCTCCGCGTCGAGGGCCACCGCAGCCCCCCAATCGGATGAAGCGAAAGCAATGAGCAGCGGCAGTGGCGCTGGCGCGGTGGCTTGGCTCGCCCGGGCTGGAAAGGTGGAGAGAAGAACCAGCGGGCGCAACTCGCTCTGGAGACCGAAGCAAAGGTGCCGGAGCCCCCCGGGCGCGGCGCTGCGGAGGGCGCTGCGGCTGGGGCCCCGCGATCGCACCTGAGCGCCTCGCCCTGTAGCTGCTCCGAGCTAGGACAGGGCCGCCCGAGGCGGCGGCGATGATAGGCAGGTCGTCCCCCCTGCTCCGGGCCGGCGGGAGGAGCGAGTGCGGTGCGGGGGAGCGCCGCCGCGCGGGCCCCTCTTACAGGCAGCGCCGAGCCCCCCTGGGCCGCGGGCCCTGCAGTCCTCCCGGCGCGTCACCCGGCAAAGTTGTCTCCAGGCTCCCCCGGGCGCTGCATCCACGGGCGGGCGGGCCGCGGCGCGCTTCTCCGGGGCCTCTGCTCCTCCTTGCTTCCCTGTGCCTGGCTGCCTGCGCGGGCCGGCCGGGGCGGCGGAGGAGGGAAAGGCGGTGGCAGGGCCCTTCTTGCTGCTGTCTTTTCTGCCTGCCGCGGCAGTGGCGGCCAAAAGTCTCTCTGTGTTCCGGGGATCTAGTGCCCTGGTTCGTGCTCCCACTGGCACACGCCGCAAGGCCGGGGAGAGAGAGAGGCGGCGGTGGAGGTGGCAGCAGCGTCCCCGCGCCCAGCCGTGGCTCAGAGTGCAGAGTGCGCTCGAGGAGGAGTTCTTCGCTTTGCCTTCTCTTCCTTTCCACTCCCTGTTCTTTTTTCCCGAGGGGTAAAAAAGCCGCACAATCTCCGTATGTGCGCGCGCGTTGAGATAGACGTTGGCAGGAAAAAAAAAAAAAAAAAAGAGGGAGTGTCGTCCGGGCCGTGCGGGAGGAGACGGTCCGCGCCTCCCTGCTCGGGCTTCCCGGGGGCGGAGGGGGAGGCGGATTCTGCAGGTCGGTGCTGCCTGATCCTCCTCCCACCCCCTCTTCCCTCAGCTCTTTCTCTTTCTGCCTTGGCGAGGAGGGGCGAGGAGGTTCTCTCCTTCTCTCCTCCCCCCCACCACCCCGCCCGACGATGCCAGGCCACTTTTGCTACCTTGAAACTTTCCCAAGTGTGTGCCCGGACCCTCGCCCCAAGGAACGATGGATAAATGGCACCGACATGCTCCAGGAGTAGGAACTGGGCGCTTCTGGACGCACCCTATTTAGGGCCCTTACAGTCCTTGCCCCTGTCCCAAGTTGTTGCCCTTCAGAACCTGGATAGGCGATCCCCACTTGCTTCTTGAGCCCCAGACCCTCCAAGAAACGACTCTTCGCTGTCCAGCCTGGGGTTGGGGTGGGGGCAAGCTCTAATGCAGCAGAGAAGCGGTGCGGATGAATGCCTCTCCCAGGCTGCAGCGCCCTCTTCTAGCGTCCCAGGCCGCCGTCCCAGTGGGCGATGAATTAGCCCCCTGGGCTAGAAGAGCAGAGAGGCGGCGGCGGCTGGAGGCTGGGCCAGCTCTGCCATAGTCGGCCAGAGGATCTGCCAGCATTGTACGGTGTCTCATCTTTGAGGACCCAAGGCCTCTGGAATCCCGGTGCTTGTTGGATTGGTGGGCTTTCCACTCTCCCAACCCAGTATTGGCACACTTGGCCTCAGACAAACCCGGATTCTAGTGTGGGGGTCAGGTGCTAGTGGTTTTGAATCTAGTCCACCGTGTCCGTCTCTTCCTCATCTGTAAAGGGGCACTGTGGTACCTGCACCACACTGGTTCTTCGGAGGTCTAGACTAAGCCAACCTCACAGAAGCGTATAAAAAAATGGTTTAGGGTGCCTTTTTCTGGTTGCCAGCGTTGAATGAGGGTCTGACTCCCAGCCCTGACTAGAAAATCTCAAGTGCACCCCTTCTTTCTGTCCCTCCCGCCCCTACCTGGGTCTGAGGCAACAATGCCCACAGGGCACAGTTCCCAGAGACCAGAACGCACCGCCTGCCCTTCCCCCGCGCCTCCCCCTTTCTCTCCCGGACCCTCACCTACAGTAGGCTCACCTAGCGACAGGCAAGACTAAGGAGGTAGAAGAGTACATATTGTTTCCCTCGGAATCAGAACGACTCTGCCTAAAGAGACCTGGGACTTGGAGAGGGGAGCCGGTCCACCAACACCCATTGCGAACTTCCCAAGCTAGCCCTGCGCTGTGGACCTTAGCCAGAACTGCAGTTCCGCGGAAGCACGAAAGTCTGGGAGCAGAGCGCCCCCTCTCTCCCAGTATGAGGAACCGACCAGAAGTTTGTGGGGCAAAACTAGGCCGGGTCTGACTTCGCCGGGCTCAACAGAATCCTTGAAGATAGCAGCCCCTCTAACCCTCTTCGGACCCATCCTTTGCTATTCCCATCCTGTGTCTTCTCCTTGCTCTATAGGGGCCCAGTACGCTCTGGTTTAGGAAAGGGCTATCCCTGGGACCTGAGACAGCCCATCCTTAAAGATGGTCTTGAGCCCACCTGGCCCATCTCAGTGTGTGTGCGTCTTCTCACTGGGCACCACACAAGCTCTGACCCTCTGGCTCTTACTGTAACCAGATCCACCCACCATTTGGAAAATTCGTTCTCACTCTCTAAGATTTAGCCCATTCTTTCCTCCTAGGTGAAGCCCTCCCTGGCCCTCTGTGCCCCGAGGAAGTGATTTATCTGATTAGGTGCCCAGTGCCTGGCTGGCTGCCTCATTGCCTGACTTAGCTCCAGCACAGAGGCTAGCCCTCATGGGCCCTGTCTAGTGCCAGACCTGACAGATGATCAGGGAGGGCTTATGAAGGAACGAGTGATGAATGAAGGAGAGAGGTCATTAAGCCAATGAAAGGTTTAATGCCTCCCTCCCCTCCCCCAGCACCTGCCCTGGGGGACACTCCTGGCCTACCTACCCTTCTTGCCGGTCTCAGCTGGGCTGGACAGGGCTGGGGGAGGAAGGAGAGCAGAATAGCTCTGCCTTCGGGAACTTGAAGCAATGTGCCAGTTGACCTGGCACCAAAGAGGCAAAAGCCACCCTGTGCTTGCTGGTGGGAGGAGGGTCCACGCTTCCAGCCCTGCTGCTAGTCAACTGTAGGAGGGAACTGGGTCAATCATAGTCAGAAACCATCTGCTGGAGAAGCTGGGATTATCCTACCCTCTGCTGATCCCCCAGCCCACAGGAGCTGAGGGTGTAAATTGAGTTCTTCCAGATCACCTTGTATTTTAGGGGGTGGGGAGGGGCCACCCATCCCCTCTAAGGGTACTGGACTGAGCTGTTGCTTTGAAGGCTCATTTAGCACTGGCCTCGGTGTTTCTTCTGCCAGGGACCTCAGCCTTCGGTCTTGGCCAGGGATATGACTGTGCCTGTCAGTTTTGAATACAATAATGCCTGTCACTGCTGTAACCAACGCCCTGCAAGAGGGCTGCACAACCAGGCCACCCCCACATTGGGTTCTAGCTTCTTGTCACTATCAAGGAACTTGGGCTCATTGGTGTAAGCAAGAAAACAAACAAACAAACCAATAAACCATGGTGACACTAGATGTGGGCACAGCAAAGGAAGAGGACGTGTCATCTGGCAGCTCAGGGCATTTCTTCTCGTGCCAGTTTGCTGTTAGTTTTCATAACTCATGCTAAGTGTCAATTTCAGACTAACAAAACATTCATAGAAATGAGGTGGAATATAAAACACAAACCTTAGTGTCCAGGGTGCACACAGGGACCTGAGTTTGATTGCCAGAACCCATGTCAAAGAGTTGATCATGAAAAAGCTGGTCATGGACTAGAGGTAAATAGTGCTCAGAGGGTGGGGTGCTTGCTTGCCTATGGAAAGCCCTGGATTCCATCCCAACACTTAAACTAGGCACTATTATCCCAGCCAAGAAAGGTAGAGACAGATGGACCAGAAATTCAAGGTCACCTCAGCTATACAACGTGTTTGAGACAAGCTGGGGCTACATGAGACCCTGTCTTAAAAACAAGCAAAACAAAAAAACAAAAGCCAGGGTGTGGTAGAACATAATTTGTAATCTCAGCTGCGGAGGCAGAAAGGTGGATCCCTGTAGCTCAATGGCCAGTCAGCCTAGCCTACTCAACCAGTTCCAGGCCACTGAGATATGCTGTCCTGTCCAGGGAGAGGAGGAGATACCTAAGGAATGACTTCTGGCTTATACACACACACACACACACACACACACACACACACACACACACACACATACACACACACACACACACATATGAATGCACACAGACTAAGCCTTATGGCTCATTTGCAAATATTATTGAGAACCCTGGTGCAGTGCTTGGCCACACAAACCCTGCAGGGTGTGGGGGGAAACACAAGGCCCTTGGCAAGAGGGTGGGTTTGGCAAAGCTAGGTTAAGGGACCTGGCGTTCACTTTCCAAGCACTGGCAGAGAAGCCCCTGTTGTTATTAGAGGGCACCATCATAATCATGATTCTTTAGGACAGATCTGGCTGCATGGGAGGAGCTGCATGCTGGCCCAGAGCACAGGCCTTGAACATCAGTAGCAGGATCACCAAGGGGCAAGGAGCAAGATTGTGGGGTGTGTGTGTGTGTGTGTGTGTGTGTGTGTGTGTGTGTGTGTGTGTACAAGGCAGTGTGTCAGTCAGATGACAACATGGACTGTCTTTCTTTCCTTAGGTACTTTCCACCTTTTGTTTGCAATAGGGTTTCTGATTGGCCAGCAACATCACCAAGTAAGCCAGACAAACTGGCCCACAAGCTTCCAGGGATCTGCCTATCTCCACCCTGCCCTTTCCAATACTCTTTTATATGAGATCTAGATATCTTGACTCAGGTCCTCACAGTTAAAAATCAGACCATGAACCCAAGATGCAGGCTCAGGAAAAGAGAGCCATGGGACTTGCTATAAAAGCCCTTGTAAGAGGCCAGAGATCTGGCTCATTGGCAATGGCTGTGGTATTTCTTTCCCATTCCCAGTACCCTGGACTGGAACGGATGCTGTTCACAACTGCCTATATCTCCAGCTCCTGGAGATCTGAAGCCCTCTTCAAATAAAATTTAAATAATCTCGAAAAGGTTTTTTTAAGCCCAGACACCCCACACTACCAACTATGTTCTCATCAGGGCAGATGATGAGACATCTCACGTTTTCCAAGGCCTGCTTCTTGGGTTCATGGTCCGGTGACACAGGTGCATAAGAACTGGACCCTCTGCAGTATCCACCTGGAGCTTCCCAGTGCCCATTTCAGAACCTGCCCTATTCGATGCTTCATTTTACCTTAAGAGCTGTGGGGCACACATAGGCTTGGCTAGCATTCTATACGGACAATTTGAGTCTCCTATACATCTCCTGAGCTCACATCCCCACAAAGACTGCCATGTGTGTGCCTCAAATCCTCTTCTCAGGCATACAGACATACTAGGCACTTCACACCTCCTTCTGTGTAGGAATTTGTTTGTTTGGTTTTATGATGAGTGCCACATAGCCCAGGCTGGCCTTGAGTTCAAAAGGTAGCTGAGGATGCCTTTGAAGTTTTTATCTTTCTGCTTTTACATCTCAAGAGCTGGGGATACAGGAATGCACCACTATTATGAGTTCATGTAATGCTAGGGATCAAGCCAAGGCTTCCTGCACTATATTGGAGCACTCTGCTGTGCTACTCTCCTACCTAGACAGATCTTTTTTTGAGACAGTCTCACTATCTCACATGTAGCCCAAGGTGGCTGGAACTTATTAGACCAGGCTGGCCTCAAACTCCCAGAGATCTGCCTGCCTTGGCCTCCTAAGTATTGCGACTAAAGCTATTTGCCAGCATGCCCAACTGGACAGGCTTTTTAACACTTGTCATCTGTAATGTCCCCTTGAGCTTTCTTCCTCTGCTCCTGAGCCCAAGTCCCACCGTTTGTTACTTTGAAACCCCCAAAGCACTGTGCTAGGTCCTGCCCTCAGGGAGAGTCAAGATCATGGAAGGAGTTGGCTTAGAGAAAACACTCCTTGGCTTTCCCTAATGGCACTAGGTTAGATGCAAATAGGATTTAACATGCTTTGAACACTGAAAATGGGAAATATTTCAATAGCAGGCCCCTGGGGATGGCTGTCCAAGTTGATATATTCTCTTTTTTTTTTTTTTTTAAAAAAAAAAAAAAAGGCACTAAATACAGCAGTTGGTTAGTGGCCCACTTCAAACTGCCAATCACAAATTATTCCTAGCATAGAATTCCTTTCTGTTCATTCAATAAATATTGAACTAGGCGGGTACCGGCACATGCCTGTAATCATAGCACTCAAATGGTAGAGGCAGGGGATCAAACATTCAAGGCTATCCTCGGCTATAGTTTGTGGCCAACCTAAGTTACATACACCATAAACAAACAAGGAAGGGGTTCCCCAAATGGCTCAGTGGGTACAAGCATTTGCTGCACAAGCATGAAGACCTGAGTTCAAATCCCAATACCCAAATACAAAGCTTGACATGGCCACACACTCACATAGCCTGAGTTCTAGAGTGAGGAATAGAGTAGAGACAGGAGACACCTGGAGGCTCACCAATCAGCTGATCTAGGAGAAATAGCAAGTTTTAGCTTCAGGGAGAGACCCTGTCTCAAAAGAGAGCAATGGAAGAAGAGAACAAAGTTGGGTTTCATTCTCTATATTTAGATGCACAGGGGAATATGTGCATTTACACACACACACACACAAACAGAGAGAGAGATGAGCTAGTGGCTAGGATCCAGCATTGTGTAGCTCATTGTCCCTAATACCCCCAGGTCCCGAACTGTCCATCGCTGTACCCTGGGCCAACAGGCATCTCCTTTCACACAGCCAGAGCTGTCCTAGCATAATGTAGGCTGGTGCCACTTTATAACAGCAGTGGCTTCTCTACCAGTGCTTGGAAAATGAAAGCCAGGTCTCTGAGCCCAACTCTGTCCAACCCACCTTCTAGCCAAGGGCCTTGTGTTCCTCACCATATGGGGGCAACATGACAAAGCATTACACTTGGTTCTCAATTGTATTTGCAAATGAGCCCTAAGGCTGTGTGTGTGTGTGTGTGTGTGTGTGTGTGTGTGTGTGTGTGTGTGTGTGTGTGATTATATGTTTGTATGTTGTTATGTGTGTAATATACAGTTATGTGTATGTATGTATGTGGTCTGTGTGTGTGTGTGGTACGTGCATGCAGGTGTGTGTGTATGTGGTTATGTGTGTGTGCATGTGGGGTGTGTGTGGTATATGCATGAATGTGTGATTATGTGTGTATGTGTTATGTATATGTGCATGCTTTGCGTGTGTGTGTGGTGTCTCTGTGTGTGTTGCGTATATATGTGTGTGTTGTGCGTGTATGTTTGTGTGTGTATGCATGTGTGTGTCTGTGTGTGAGAGAGAGAGACCTTACAACTTATTTAATTCCATTAGAATTGACACCAACTTCATCCCCTCCAGCCCAGCCACTAGAACTGTATTAATTTCAGTTTCTCTCCCTTGGTGGCTTTTACTCTGGCTGGTCACTAGGCAGGCATCTCCTTTGCCAATCTACCCTCTTCCTCCTTTCTCAGGCTCAGAGCCCAGAAAATAGAGGGACTTCAAACACTCCTGTAGCTATGCATATAATCCTCTGTGTGCCTCCTCCTCCTCTCTGTGTACAGATTATGGGTTAGAGAGGAGGGAAAGATGGAAGGCTTGAAGAACTATGTTTTTCTTGATGATTAAATGTATTTATTATCTCATCAGAAATTTCCTTCCTGGTAAGTAGTGTTTTAGATCTGGGCTATTGAGAATGAACATGTATTTTGTGCTTGCTGTCTACACTGGTAAAAGATTCTCAGAGTCAAGTAAGTGTGACCAGGACACATGAGGTGGTCCAGCATGTAAAGATGTTTACAAAGCAAGCCTAGAGACCTGAGTTCAACCCCCAGAACCCACATAGTGGAAGGAGAGAGCTGTCTCACAGATAGCTGAACATGTGCAGGCATACCAAATGAATGAATGAATTAATGAATGAATGAATGAATGAATGAATAACATGATTTTAAATCTTTTTTAAGTGTTAAATTAAAGTGTGGCAGTGCATTTTTTTTTTTTTTTATCCCAGCACTTATAAGGCAAAGGCATGCAGATCTCCCTGAGTTCCAGGCCAGCCTGATCTACATAGTGAAATTATGCCTCAAACTAAATAGTTAAACAGGATGCCAGAGAGATGGTGTGATGGTTAAGAGCATTGGCTGTTCTTCCAGAGAGTCTGGGTCCTGTTCCCAGCTCCCACGGTAGCTCACACTATCTGTAATTGTGGGTCCAGGGTATCTGATGCCCTTTTCTGGCCTTGGCAGCACCCAGTGCCCATGTGACACACAGACATACATGCAAGCAAAACACCTATGCACATAAATTTAAAAATTCAGAATTAATTAATAAATTGACTTAAGTAAAAAGTATAAGCAAAACTCAGGCTCCCAGCATCCTCAATATTCAGAGGCTAATAGGCCCCTGTTAGCAGTCTTGTCTGCCCAGAGGTTCTCTGCAAATGTCAAGGATTCACTTTTGCAGAAGAAAGGTGGGGTGGGAGGAATGGAGAAGAGACAGGACTAGATACACAGTAAGGGTAAAGAGTGAGGTCTGTAAGAGGTCAGGGTTAAGGGTGTGGCTCAGTTGGGAGATGTTTGTCCAACATACACCAGGTTCTCAGTACAAAATAAGTGCCCAAAGGGGCATCTGCCTATAATCAGAGCACTTGGGAAATAAAGGCAGGCAGACAAGTTCAGGCTATCCTTGACTACATAGTGAGTTGGAGGCCATCCTGAGCTACATGAGACCCTGTCTTTAAAAAAAAAAAAAATTAAACATTAAACAGATTTTACTCTTGTCTCTCTCAGCTTGCCTAAGGCTTCTTATACAACTTTCTTCTGGTTTAAAAATAACAGTACAGAGTAAAGGACTGCACTCAATTTAAACACAAGGGCCTGCCAGGGCATTGGTTTTCATCAGATCCAAGGCCCTGAACTGCTTCAGACACATTCTCTCAATGACCCAAAGAAGGCAGCCCCTGTGTTAGCATCCAATTCTGTTATGATGGGTGTACAACATGCTTTTTGAGACTGGACCTCAGAAACCTTTTGGTAATTAAATCCAGATCCACTCAGACATATATACTGGTGATCACTTACTGTCTCCTCCATAAGGACTCGGTCTGGCTTCTGGGGCTTCAGAATGACTCGGCTCATTTTGCCCCTTGCTCTGTCTTTCCCACCATCTACCTCTGTCTGTGTGCACAGATGTGTAAAGGCTTAAAGCCCAGATGTCAACTTCAGGTGGCATTTGCCCAGCATCATGTACTTTGATTTTTGAGATAGTGTCTCACTGGCCGAGTAAGCTAGGCTGTCTAATCGGTGAGCCCAAGGCTCCTTACTCTACTGCAATGCCCAGCTTTTCCTACATAGATTCTAAGGATCAACCTCAGGTCCTTTTGCCTGCCAGGCAGGAGCTTGGCTCCCTGAGCTCCGTACCCAGTCCCCAGTCTTGTTTGTTTGCTTGTTTGCTTGACACAGACTGCATTTATGTAGCCCAAACCGGTTTTACGCTCACCATCCCCCTGTCTCAGCTTCCTGAGTACAATAATCACAGACTCAGCTCCAAACCATACTTTTTGACTCATTACAACCCTGTGTGAAAGGCCTGGCATCTGGGTAATGAGTACTATACACAACAGTGATAGGCCATGATCCTGTCCTGCCTCAAGTGCAGGTACCAAGTGGGCAACAAGCACTGGGTCACTGTGAAGGCTCAGACGTGGGAGAGGTCTTGATACTGTGGGGTATGGAAAAGGTGAAAGTGAGGGAACTGGGCTGTGGGAAGAGATTCCTGGGGCATGCTAAGGGTTGGAGTGACCCTGGAGGAGGTAGAACCCAGCCAGTCAGGGTCAGGAGGGATGTCTGGCAGGGTCTTGCAGACAGCACATTTCTAAAGGGCAGAATAGGGTCGTGACGACTTTTCAGGGCTTCCTGGCCAGCCTGAGCCACTGGCTCTGCTCCCTCGGGTGCTTATTCTTGTCATTTGGAATTTTCCACTCCAGGCAGCCAAAGTCTGGCTTTAGCTACTTCAAGGAACCTCAAGTGGAGGGTGAGGGGAAAAGTAACCCATTAGAGAGCAGGAGGGACAGAGAATTGGGACTTGGGGTTGGGGGTGGGTAGGCAGGAAGTTGGGTGGAAAATGATGACAAGGTAGGGCAGGGTCACACAGCAAGAGAGTCTCAGGAATCAGTCTCAAGCAACCAAGTGTATCACAGCAGAGTTCCCAAAGGAACCCAGGGGCCCCACCACAAATAGAAATGAGGACCTTTTAATTCCTTCTTGATCAGGGCCAGGGAAAGCTTAGGATAGACATGGCGCTCTCACTGCCTTGGCAAGTTTCTACACCTCAGGATTGCATGCCTTTTTCTTACGCTGAAGGCCAGAGTCTGGGATTGTGAGGTGGGTGAAATGCTTGCACAGCCATTTGGGACCCATATCCTTCTCCCTCTCTATCACTGAAGTTGGCTCATAATTACAAGACAATTTCTGGAATAAGGTCCATCACATCTCTGCCTCAAGCAGTAGAAAGAAGCAAAGGACACATGAAAAAGCAAGGCTTCCCATCCTCTTGATTGAGACAGTACCTTAAAAAGGGCAAACCTGGAAGTCCAGCTCAGGATATACAACGACATTTAGCTGGGGACTATGCTGTTTCCAGGGAAACAAGAAGAAAATCAGACTTACTAGAAAGACAAAATGAGGGCTCCGAGATGGTTCTGTAGGTAAAGGTGCTTACCATCAAGCCTGACAGTCTGAGTTCAATGTCCTAGGACAACAGGGTGGAAAATGAGATCCAATTTCTGAGCAAGTAGCCTTCTGGCCTGCAAACACTTGCTATGGCATTCACTCATCCTCATCTACACCCACCCATGCAAATAAACAACCAAAAACACTTAATGAAAAAGAAAAAAGCAGAGTAGGCACAAAGCATAGAAAGGAGCCTGAGTTTCGTTCTGTGGGTAATGGGAAAGTGTTCAAGACCTTTGTCAGGGGCTTCTGTGCTTTGATTGGCCCAATGAGATCACTCTGGCTGCAGATGGGGAAGGAGGGAGGAAGGGTGCTGAGCTTGGTGCTGTTGCAACAATCTGGTGAGAAACAAGAAGAGAGTTGGGTCAGAGCTTCAAAACGGAGTGATGAGAAGTAGCTGGATCCAGCCTCTGCTTGGGAGCTGTGCTGATGGGGCTTGATGATAGATTGGTTGTGGTATAAAGGAACTCAGAGAAAGCAGGTGGATCTGTGGGGCATGGTGGAGCACCTGTAATCTCAGCATTTGGAGGGCTGAGGAACCTCCAGCTCCAGGTCGGCATAAGCTATGTCAGGAGACCCTGGCTAAAGCAGGAAGAAACAAAGAAGCACTAGGGGTGGCGAGTGGGTAAAGGAGCTTGCTGAGCAAGCCTGGAGACCCAAGGTGAACCCAGAACCCATGAAGGATAGAAAGAGAGAACCAACTTCACAAAGTTGTCCTTGGATCTCTGTATGGGTGCCACAGCACATGCACCACATGCCACACGAGCTAGGTCAGTAGAAGGCTTTCTTAACATTTGGGAAATCCTGGGTTTGATTCCCAACACAGCATAAAATGTGTGGTGGTCTATACCTGTAATCCCAGTGCTCAGGGAAGTAAAGCAGGAGCATTGGACATTCAAGGTCACCGTTAGCTACACAGAGACTTCAAGAACATCCTGACCTGCAGACCTTGCCTCAAAAGAAGGAAGAGAAGGCACCTGAGATAGCTCAATGGGTAAAGATGCTTTGTCGCTGAGCCTGATGGTCGGGCTTTGATCTGTAGGTCCCACATAGTGGAAGGAGAAAACAGACTCACAAGTTGTCCTCTGGTCTCCACATGCACACTATGGCATTCACAAGCACAAACACACTAAATAAAATTTCTTAAGTGTAATTTTTTTAAAAAAATTAAAATCTCACTATATAAACCCTGGCTACCTCGAACTCAAAGAACTCTCCCAGCTACTGCCTCTCAAGTGCTGGAATTAAAGGTGAGTAGCACTGTGATGGGCAAAATGTAATTTTTTTTAAAGGGGGGATTTTTTTTTTAAGAGGTAAAGGAATTAGAATCGGTCTGAGACCATAGCAGACATAATGTCTCTGAGAAAAGGTGGGGGAGGGGGCAATGGAGATTCAGGTCCGTTGACCTGACTTGGTGGTCCATTAGGCTCTATTCTGGCTGCAGAACAAGGAAGCAGATGTTGAAGTTTGGGATTTGGGGCAGCGATCTAACAAGTGTGGGAGCTGCCAGCATCTAGAATGGTCTTAAAAGCCGGGAACAAGATGAGTTCACCAGCATGATGTGTGGATGAGGAAAGATGGAGACCAAGCCTGGGTACTTGAGCCTGAAGAGGTGGAACTGCCAAACGGGAAGGAAAAGAGCCAGAATGGGGTGTTGAAAGAAAATCTGGGCCAAAGGCCAGGCAGTGGGCTGCAGCAGAAGCAAAGGCCTTGCCCTAACTGGGCAGCAGAGGTTGGTGTACCCCCTGCATGTGGGAAATGTAATGAGGGACCATGTGGGATCAGAAGAGTCCCGGCAAGGGTCAGAGCAAGGAAGGATGTGTGGCCAAAAGGAGTCACCCCTTGTCAACTTCAAGTACCCAGGGTATCTCTCTCAAAAAAAAAAAAAAAAAAACCTGCTGCTTCCTTCCTGCTCAGGAATATCCCCTAAGATGTAAGGAGAGAAGGCACTTCTGTGACGGTTCTGTGGGTTCTAACCAGGTGGTTCTCTGGGCTGGTAGAGTCACTTTAGAGTCAAGCCTCCAAATTTGAGTCTCTGTGCCAGATACACATGAGTACATCACCCAGTTGCCAGCAAAGCTGCTCCCTGTCAGGGTGAAGGAAATGGATCCTGTATCTGAGCAGGGCTCTGGGTCATACTCTCCTGATGGCAGTCAGAGTGGGTGTTCCTGGGTTGGTACCACATCTCTGAGTCTTATCTACACTCTACCGCTTGGGCAACTGGCTGTCCCCTCCCTAGGCATTAGCGGAGGTAGGGGGAAAGGCTGGACTCACTGACCAATAAGTCCTTTATTGGAATTCCCTCAACACAGCCATGAGTAGAGAGAATAGTGTCTTGGCTTCCTCAGAAAGAGTGTGGCCACTTTTTCCTAGAGATCATTTTTGCAAAGATAGATTGCTTATTTAGTGTGTGCGTGTGCGTGTGCGTGTGCGTGTGCGTGTGCGTGTGCGTGTGCGTGTGCGTGTGCGTGTGTGTGTGTGTGTGTGTGTGTGTGTGTGTATACACGAGTATATTAGAGATGTATTTGTACTCAGAGGCCAGAAGAGGGCATCAGCGTCTCTCTATCATTACCATTTTCCACCTACTCCTTTGAGACAGGATCTTTGAACATGGGGTTCAAGTTTTCTCAGGTAGGCTGAAAGCCATCTAGTTCCAATAATCCTACTGTGTCTGCTCCATCCCCCTGTGCTGTTTTGGGCATATGTGAGGTGCTGGGATCCAAAGTCTCATCCTCTTGATTGCAGAGCTCACTTAACCTGAGCCAGTGTCCAGCTCCTTGTATTTTTATTGCTGTTGTTTTGGGAGCAGGTTTCACATAGCCCAGGCTGGTCACAGATTAACTATATAACCAAGCATAACCTCACTTGTGGTACTGTGGCTAGAACTCAGGACCTAGTGAATGCTTTATCTACTGAGCTAGCCTGTGCTTTACAGTTGCTTTTGCTAGCTGTCCACAGCAAGATTCCCCACACTGCAGGTTATCAGCCGTGACTGTCTTTTAAAGGGCTGAAGAGATGGCTCAGCAGTTAAGAGCACTGGCTGCTCTTCCAGAGGACCCGGGTTCAAATTCCAGCACCTGTATGGCAACTCACACTGTCTGTGACTAGTTTTCTAGGGGACCCAACACCCTCACAAAGATATATGTGCAGTCAAAATACTAAATACACATAAAATACATAAACAAATATTTAAGAAAAAAAAAACTGGTATTTGAGTCCCAGGTTTTTGGCTGGGGATATTCACTTTTTAAATTCAGTAAAGCATAATGGAATAGAAAATAATTTTAAGAGCAAACAGTCTTGTATAACACGTGTTTCAGTTATGGTGGTGTCCATATGTGTGTGTGTGTGTGTGTGTGTGTGTGTGTGTGTGTGTGTTCAAGGTGACCATGTGCAGTGGGTTTGACAAATGAGTTTAAAAGCTGGTGGCCTCTTGTCCTCTCCTGGTGCCCCACCCACAGAGGAGTATCCACACAACAGCTAGATAGGGCCTGCCACTCACTGGATGACCAGTCCTTTTGGATTGGTAAAGGTCTTGCTTCATGGAGACAAAATGGGCATGGGGAAACAGCCAAGCAGACTGTATGTTCCCTACAGCTGCCCTTCTCAGGAATCACATGCTATCCTGCAAGGCAGTGGGTTGTCATAGAGCACTGCACTGTCACCTGCACTGTAGCAGCTGTGACTACTTGCAAGTGAGCCCCGAGATCAAGCCTGTTGAAAGTCTCTCATAGGAGACAGGCAGGGATGGTCAATGGTCCCTCACCTGTGCAGCTATAGGGCATTCGCCATCCATGCTGGGGTAAAGTTTCAGATATATAGCTATTCTATGGGTCAGTCCAGTAAACTTACTTCTTTTATTTGACTTTGGTGGAATTGTACTTTGGTCTGCTATTAGAACCCTTGAAGGAGGAAACATTTATTTGTGTCTCCCAGGGGAAAGATCCCCTCAATATGGCACAAAGCAGTACAATGGTAGAGTCACTTTAGAGTCAAGCCTCCAAATTTGAGTCTCTGTGCCAGATACACATGAGTACATCACCCAGTTGCCAGCAAAGCTGCTCCCTGTCAGGGTGAAGGAAATGGACCCTGTATCTGAGCAGGGCTCTGGGTCATACTCTCCTGATGGCAGGGATAGGTATGGTGTGATGTGGTACAGTGGATACAGCAGCAATGCATGGTGGTTTAACACAGGACAATGCGGTGCAAGTGAGCACAGCCAACCCTTCTTTGGAGAGCCACCACTCCTGATGAGATTAGCACCGAGACCATATCCTCTATTCCCCAAGAGAACCGTGTCTGTTAGCCTGGCTTACCACAGAGACACCAGCACACTCCACATACCACAGAAGTACCATTTCCCACAATTCAAATGAGAATGAAGGACTTCTGCCTGACTGTGAGGGGGGATATAAGCTCCCAGGTGAGCAAGGCTGGCATTGAGAATTCTTGGCCTAGAGAGAGGCTTAGGCTCACCTTCACAGAGCTGAGTTATGGAGCACCACGGAGGGACTTCTGTACATAGAGGTGTTGGTACCCAAGCTGCAGGATCCCCTGGCTGTGGCACAGTTGACAGCTGCTTGTGGCCCGGGCAAGCCCATGGAGGTCAAGTCATGGGTGTAGTCCTACCTCATACCCTGGGGACCAAAGCCATCCCACTAAGGAAAAACTGCCCAATGTCTCACTAAGGGCCTTCACCCAAGCTCTCCCAATTATCCTCCCCCACCTAGAGGTGACCTCTCCCTGTCAGTGGGCAGTGTGTGGCCCTCCCAGTCCACCCCTCTGTATCCTGTCCTCCCCGGCCCTGACCTCTTCATTCGTGCCTTGGTTATTTGCTCCTTTAGAGGATGAAGGGACCGTGCAAAGATAATTAGAGCCAAGTTTAGTTTATTGTCACCGCCTAGAGGAAATTCCCATGTGCCAGCGTGGAGTGAAGGGTATCACATAAGCCCATGCATCATCACCAGCTTTCTCAATCAAGACATAGTGGCCCATCTCTGTAAGCTCTGTCCCAGCCATTTCCACCCCATGTGCCGAAAGTCATGGAAAACTCCAGTGAGGTCTCCCAGACAAAAGTGCTCACCTGGAGACCTATGTGTGGCCTCAGGCATGAGCAAGACCCATGAGCCTGGCTGTCACCGATGTAGGAATTTCTCCATGTGCCTGGCTGCCATGAATGTACACATTTCTCTAGCATGTACTTAAGAGACAGGACTTATGAAGGTTTGGTCTGTCTTCTAGAAAGTTCTGGTGGAATTCTTACACCTTTTCTGGATGAAGGGTACCAATACCCACTCAGCACCCAGCAGGCCACTACTGAATTACCAACCACCTTAGAAAGAAAATTAAATCGCTTCTAAAATCTATAGACTTGGGGTGAGGACTGGACTCAGGGGCCATCCCCAGAACCCATGTTCAAAAGTCAACTATGGCAGCCGAGGCAAAGTTGTAATCCTAGCTCTGTGAAGGCAGAGACAGTTAAGTAAAACCAGGGCTTTCTAGTCAAATGAGAAACCTTGTCTCAGAAAACTAGGTAGGGATGTTAAGATGGTGCATGCCACACCAGCCTGATGACCTAAGTCCAAAAATGGAAGGTGGGAATTGACACACACACACACACACACACACACACACACACACGTATACTCACACACTCAGACACACACACACACCACACAGACACGCACACCATACACACACACATTATTAAATTATTTTTTAAAAAAACTAAGCTGATGTCTCCTAAAGAAGGACAACCAAGCATGACCTCTGCCCGCATATACACACTCTGTCACACACAGACTTCCACATACAATCCACCAGCTAGAGGCAACCCTTTTGCTGTGGGATGAACTCTATCGGAAGTAACTTTGTTCTTGGGAGGATACGAGGAAAACAGGCAAAATGGCTCATTGCCAACCTCGATGGCTTTGTCCAGGTTTTGCTCAATCTTCTGGCTAACGGCTAAATCATCTGAACTCTCAACCAAAATAAATACACCTCTGAAGATGAACAATGTTATTACATCAAGGCTGATGTAATGGTTCCGAACCATGAGAAAATCGTATTCCTGCATAATAGGCCCCTCTGTTCAGCCAGGGGAGAGGCTGGGCTGCTGGCTGCCTGTCAAAAGGAATTTGGCATTTTCCATCATTGCTAAGCTGGGTGTGTGTATGTGTGCATTTGTGTGTGTTCATGTGAGTGTGTGTGTATGTGTGTGTGTGACCGATTGGTGATGTTGCAGTCACTGTGGTGTGTGAAAGTGTACAGAGAAATACTATATTATAATTCAAGGATGCAGAGCAGGTCCCCAGGCCAACCCAAAGCAGAGTTCTAAAAGATCAGCCTCTGCCCCCTTCAGCCCCCAAATCCTTCCTAGACTCAGCTATTCACAGATTTTAATGACTATTCAGATTTAATGACAGATTTTAATGACTGTCTAAGAAATGACTCAAGGTCAAAGACTACTTCAAAGGCTCAAAGATTACTTAGAGGACAACTTCAAAGTAAAAGCTGAAAGTCTTATCTGACCTCAAGAACACCTCAGCATGTGTCCTTGACCCCCGGGGGTGGGATGTGCAGACCGCCTGAGTCAAGGAGTGGTCACTTGGACATTCTTCATATCCATTACTTAGCACACAACCCCAAGCCTCCACTGGTCCACTCCTGGGCACCCCTCACTTTTCAACAGAATCTATCCCTTCTGTTTCCCTCCAGGTCATGACCAGTCAGAGGGTGCTGTTGACATAAAAAACACAGAAACAGGGCTGAGGAGTTGGCCCAATGAGTAGGGCCAAGTTCAGCCCTCCAGAACCAATCTATGAAAAAAGCCAAGTGTGGTGGCATGTGTGTGTGCAATCCAGAGCTGGGGAGTGGAGACGGTGATTAACAGAGCTTGCTGGCTGTCCTCCCTAGATGAAGCACAGATCTCCATCCCAAGAATAATGTGGAGAGTCACTGAGGACAATACCTAATGTCAGCCTCTGGCCTCCATGCCCTTACCCCAAGTCTATAGATTTTAGAAGCGATTTAATTTTCTTTCTAAGGTGGTTGGTAATTCAGTAGTGGCCTGCTGGGTGCTGAGTGGGTATTGGCACCCTTCATCCAGAAAAGGTGTAAGAATTCCACCAGAACCTTCTAGAAGACAGACTAAACCTTCGTAAGCCCCATCTCTTAAAAAGTACATGCTAGAGAAATGCCTACATCTATGGTATGTGTGTATGTTTGTGTGTGTGTGCGCGTGTGCATGTGTGTGCACATGTGTGTGCATGTGTGTGTGCATGCTCCTGTTTGTATGTGTGCAGTGTGTGTGAGTAGTATGTATGGTCATGTGTATGTGCACATGTGTGTATGTGCATGTGTGTATGTATGTGAGGTGTGCATATATGTGTATGGTGTGTGTGTGCACTGTGTGTGGGGTGTGTGCCTATGCATCTGTGTGCATGCGGTGTGTGTGCATGTTTGCTTGTGTGTATGCAGTGTGGAGGGTGTGTTGCAGGCACGTGTGTGCATGTGCGCATAGGGGTGTGTACGCAGTGTATGTGTGGTGTGTGTATATGGTGTGGTGTGTGTGTATTGTGGTGTGTGTGTATATGTGGTTTGTGTGTGTGCAGTCAGTATGTGTGTGCGTGATGTGTGTATGTGTGTACAGTGTGTGTGTGATGTGTATGCGGTATGTGTGTGGTATGTGGGGGGGATGTGGTGTGTACATGTGTGCAGTGTGCGTGTGAGTGGATGGTGTGCGTGTGTGTGATGAAACCTTTAGGAAGAGAATTCTAGTGGAGAGTATAAAGATCATTGACAGTGTGCTCCAAAGGGAATTGGGGGACCCTACCTATTCCCTCTGCTCTGGACATGTGACTGCTCACTTTGATATCCACTCCCATCATTGTTACCAAGCATCCTGGCCAAAGACCCAAACCTTGGACTTGAACCCCCACAGCTGGTATTTTGTCACAGTGGCCCAGAGCAGTGATGTAGCTGTAACAAAACACGGCACCGCAGGGTGAACAGCTTTACTAACTCAGGGTTATTGTCTGACCAGTTCAGAGGCTGATTCCAAGAATTTGGGGTTCTCTCTCTCTCTCTCTCTCCTCTCTCTCTCTCTCCCTCTCTCCTTTCTCTCTCCCTCTCTCTCTCTCTCTCCCTCTCTCCTTTCTCTCTCCTCTCTCTCTTTCTCAGAATTGGTAGGCCTGGTGTTGCCTTCCAATCCCGATCTTCTTTTTTAAGGACACCAGCCATAGTGAATTACGTCCCCAAATGAACTCCTGTTACCTCGATCATTTTCTTTCTGTGTGTGTTTATGTATGTTCATATGAGTGCAGGTATATGCACATGTATGTGTGGAGTGTGTGCATGTGCTCATATGTGTGCAGGTGTATGTGCTCATGTGTATTCCAGTGTCTTCCTGGGAACCTCTTACTTACTGATTGTGTTGGATGAGCTAGCCAGCTTGCCCAAGGATCCTGCCTGCCTCCACAGATCTGGGATTACAGGTGCACTACCTCACCCACTAGGTTTTTATGTGAGTGCTGAGGTCTGGAACACCCATTCTATACTTGGGCCACAAGCACTTTACACAGAGCCATCTCCCCAGACCCCTTTGTTCATCTTTCTTTTTTCAAAGATTTATTTTGTGTGTCTAGGGGTGAGGGTATGTGCACTTGTGGGCAGATGCTTCCATATTCCAAAAGAAGTTGTTGGATCCCCTGGAGCTAGAAGTACAGGTGATTGCATGAGCTGCCTGACATGGTGCTGGGAACTGAACCTGTATCCTCTGCAACATCAGTATACGCTCTTAACCACTGAGCCATCTCTCCAGCCCTATCTTTTTATTTGTAGTGTGTGTGTGTGTGTGTGTGTGTGTGTGTGTGTGTGTGTGTGTGTGTGTACTGGGAGTTCAAAGTGCACATGCCATAGAGTTCAAAGACAATTTGTGATAATCATTTTTCTCCACCATGTGAGTCCTAGAGATTGAAGTTGAGATTTCAGGCTTGTGCAGCAGATGCCTTTACCCACTGCCTTTGCGCATTTTCCTAAAGGTGTTATCTTCAAACACAGCCAGATTTTAGTGTAGCAGGTTTAGGACTTGAACACATGGATTTGAGGGGACAAAATTCAGAGATGCTAGCAGGGTCACCTGGATGTCATTAGGTAAAGTGTCTCGACTTGCTGAGGGCTCATTCAGATCAGGGTGGGGATGGAGGATCTCTAACTCTCAGAAATCCCTTCCATGGAGGTCTGAGGAGTTCCCAGGCTTTACCGTCTGAAGTGACAAGAAGGGACAGTGTGAAAGGGGCAGATACTCCAAGCCAGCTGCCAGCATCTCTGGAACTGTCAAGAGTATGCTAGAGAGTTTCAGAAATACAGTAGCTCCCTTCAAATCTAGACTTTTCTTACATTCTCTTTTGGGTTTTCTTACGCAGAACTCAGGAGGCAGAGGCAGGCAGATCTCTCAGTCCGAGGCTAGACTGGTCTAAAGAGGAGTTCCAGAACAGTCAGAGCTATACAGAGAAACACTTTCTCAAACAAACACACAAGAACAACAAAAAGTGACCATGGTTTTATAAGAGGAAAGAGACGTCACATTGGCATAACTTCTTTGTTGAGGGTCTCTAGCCCAGGCTAGTCTCCAACTTGATCTGTAGCGCAGATGATGACCTTGACCTTCTAACCCTACTGCCTCTGCCTCCCAAGTGCTGGGATTATAGATCAGCAACTGGAGATCAATCCTAGAGCTCTAGGCGTGCTGGAGTTGAGATCCTTCCTCAACCTGTCATAGAACTTCCTATTACATTATAAATTGTAACTGGTGTCTTTCATGACTGGTTATAGGTGTCAATAACTTTAAATTTTGTATGATGTGTATTATTTAGTTGGGGGCATGCTATGGCATGTGTACAAATGCCAGAGAACGATGTGTAGGAGTAGGTGGGCTCTGGTGGCAGGCTCATTATGCTGGAGCTCACTCACCATCTGAATCCTGAAGACTCAGTCCAGGGCGACAGGCTTGGCAGCACATGTTTTTACCCATTGAACCATCTCACTGGTCCAGTTGTTGATCTCATAAAGCAGGGTATCACTGAGAATCTTGGAGAGGTGTCTCTCATGTAAAGGGGAGGATGACTATCCGTGCAATTCTGTGTCGCACGAATAAATGAGACTCAGAGATAGATCTTTGAAGAAGTCGGAGATATTAGAGAGAATAAACACCACAGTCAGATCTTACCCAGCTGTCTTCCAGCTTCCTCAGCCTTGCTTCCCTTGGCTTGGCTTCCCCCTACTCTATGCCTGCCTTAAGCTTAAATACTCTCTTGGTAAACTGAGGCATGGCCCCACCACTGCCTGCTTGGGAGCCTGGAATTCCTTCTATAATCTAAAGTGACCTTGATTCAGTTGGGATTAAGGGCGTAGGTCACCACTCCCAGGATACTCCCTGTGCTGGGATTAAAGGTGTGAATCACCACTCTCTGATTCTCCTAGACTGACTGTGGTTAGAGCTCTGGGACTTCTGGAGCTTTTATTAACTCCCCACATAGACTGTGGGTAGATTCCCTCTGATATCTCTGAAACTTCTGAAGCTTTTATTGAATCCTCACAATTCTGTCTGGATGGCACAAACTTCACAGGCTCTTCATGTGCCCTACAACCTGGAAAAATATCAAAGGAGCCAACACTCTCTGGTCTCATCTTGTCACCAGGACAAGAAGTTTTTGGAGGCTAGAAAGAAGGTTCAGTGGTTAGGAGCATTTGCTGATCTTGCAAAGGACCAAAGCTCAGCTCCTAGCACACTTGTGAGGTAGTTTCCAACTGGCTTCTTCTTGTCACCATGGTACCAGCACTCACATTCACACACCTACAGAGATGCATGATGAAAGATAAAGTAAGTATACCTTTCAAAGATTGAGGGAATTTGCTGGATGAGAAGAGTGGGTGCTCATCCCAACAGCTCCTCAGTTCTTCCTTGCTAATACTTGCTGTCTCCTGGGAAAGGCAGAGCTTTGGACCAAACTCACCATGCATCTGTTGAAACAGGCATTCCACTGCAGGACTTCTAGCATTCCAGCCAACTTCCAAAGGTGAATGCCCCTCACGAGATCTCTGCCCTCACCTAGAAAGTGGCAGGCAGATGATTTCTCAAACATGCTAGCAGATTTTCAAGAGATGGGAACTTAAAACCTCCTTGGCAGGCTGGTAAGAGAACTCAGTGAGTAAAGGCACTTGCCTGTAAGCCAGGCATGCAACATCTGGGATTCACATGGCAGAAGGAAGGAACACCTACAAGTTGTCTCCTGACCTCCATACACCCACTGTGGCACACACGCACATCACACACACACATATATATCACACACACACACATACATCACATACACACATACATCACACACACATATACACACATATACATCACACACACACAAACATCACACACACATATATACATCACACATACACACACATACATCACACACATACATACACATATACATCACACACACACATACACACATACATACACACACAGAGGGGGAGAAGAGAGACAAAGAGAGAAGTAAATGTAATAAAAGTTCAAGCAAAAAAAACCACCAAAAAAAAAAAAAAATGGTGGTTGGCACCTTTAGGCCCGTCACTCAGGAGGCAGAGGCAGTTCATCATAACTGCATCCTGTGACAAGCTTGTTAAACACTGTAACAAGTTACCTGGAGGAGAGACCTCAGTTTGGCTGAGCTAAGGTGTTGTCCCGCCTCCAGGCAGGAAGGAGAAGTAGATGGTCTCTTTGGGCCTTTGCCTTCCCTGGGATTTCAGGCAGATATTAACATCTGGAGAGTGACAGTGTCTGAGATCCCAGTGGCCTGAAGCCAGCACGAACAGGGTGGCCCAGTCTGGGCAAACTACCCTGAGCTAACCACCTGGGAGACTAGCTGATAGGTGTGGCATCTGCAAGGATTTCCCACTTGACAGAGCAAGAAGCATGGAAGAGACTGCTGAACTTTAAGGGGTCAGTGGCAGAGCTTAAGGCCATGGTGTGTCTGCTTCACACAGAGACACACAGAAAGGTCTTTATGCAATGGTGGTGGGAAGTCCTGTCTGGGAGGTCCTTCCTCCAGCTCCAAGAAGCCCTGGTAAGAGCTCCAGACTCCAACCAAAGCTGTGCACACCTTAGCTTCTGGTTTTGCCTCCTCGTGTGTTCTCAGGAACAAGGGGCCAGGGATGAGAGAACAGTAAAGCTGACACATGGCCCCAAACCAGGAGGGTTTGCAGTGGGCTGCTGCAGCCCTGTCCTGGGATGTTAGGGACCACTCCCAACACAACAGAAGCCTCAATCCAGAAAGCAGAGTTCCAGTGCCCTGCCCCCACCATGCTGAAGAGAAGGTCTCAGCTTCACCTGCCTGACCAGCTCAGTTTCTCATCTCTCATCTCTACCTGGCTAAAAGCTCCACTGCTACCCATGTCCCTCATACCTTGGCCTTCTGTGCATCTCTCTGCCTGGCCATCCTTTCCTCAGGCCATGTTTGATACATTTCTACCCCCTGTCTTATTCCTGTTCAGTGATGGTTCTCTTTGTGGAGAGGGACACGCACACACACTGCCTAGTGATTTCTTCAAGTTCCGGCTACTTTTTTTTTTTTTTTTTCCCCACAGACAGGGTCTCTCCCCAGTCTGTGACTCACCAAGTAAGCTGTGTTAGTAACTATGTAGCCTCAGGATCCACTTGTCTCTACCTCCTTAGTGCTGGGATCATTCTGAGAATGGAGCTCAGATTCCAACGCCTGCAAGGCAAAGCACTTTAATGGCTGAACCATCTCCCAGCTTAAGGGCTCTGTTTCCCTACCTGTTCTTCTATGTTTCTGTATCACACTCCCTACCCTCCAGCCTGGATGGTCCTCACAGGCAGTGTCCAGTTAACATGATCATCCTGGAGGCTTCCACTTGAACATTATTGAGTGGCCAGGACTGCCTTAGGAAGAAGAACCCAGAGTCTCCAAAAACAGCAGCAAGCATTCTTCTTCCTGTTACTCACTTCATCTAAAGCACAGAGGGTGTTCCCAGGCCGAGGGTGCAGACTCTCTGCCAACGTGAACTTGGCCTCTTCTTGTGTCTTAGAACAGACCCACCATGAGCTCTCACTCACCATCTTTTCCTTGTTGCATTTCTGCTGCTGTGATGAAATACCCAGACAAAAAGCAAAGGGGGGGGGGGGTGCTAATCTCAGCTCACAGTCCCAGGTTATACAGTCCATCACTGTGCAGAAGTCAGGACAGGACCTTGCCACAGCTGGTGGCATCACACAGTTGGGAACAGAGACAAATGTACACAGGCTTATTGCATGCTTGCTTGTACTTAACTCCATTTCTCAACTCCCATTACAGTTTAGGAACCCCTGCCCAGAGGACTTTGCTGGTTAGTGCTATGTGACTCAACACAGGCTAGAATTGTTGGGGAAGAGGTACCTCGCTTCAGAAGAGTCCCCTACCAGATTGGCCGGTGGGCAAGCCTGTAGTGTATTTTTTAAACTGATGATTGATGTGGGAGCGCCCGGCTCACTGTGGGCAGTGCCACCCCAGGCAGGGGATGTGGGATGTATAAGAAAGCTAACTGGACAAGCCATGGATACAAAAAAAAAAAAAAAAAAAAAAAAAAAAAAAAAAAAAAAAAGTAAACAGAACTCCTCGATGGCCTTTGCTTCGGTGCCTGTCTCTAGATTCCTGCCCTGAGTCCCACCCCTGACTTCCTTCCATCCTGGCCTAAAACTATAAGCTGAAATAAACCCTTTCTTCCCCAAACTGCTTTTGGTCATGGTGTTTATCTTCGCAATAGAAACTCCATCTAAGACAGGAATGGGGCCACCCACACTGGGCTGGGACGTCCTAATTAATTAACCTAATTAAGACAACCCCCCACAAACATGCCCATAGGTTAACCCTATGTAGACAATCCTTCATTGAGACTGTCTTCCCAGATGAGCCTAGGTTATATCAAGTTCACAGTTAAAACTAACATCTTGATTACCATCTGTTTCCCTGCATCTTCTTTAGGAAACAGTTCTGGGGGAAGTGAGTATCCAGCTGCAGACCTGAAGACCAGAGGCACCCTGGGATATGGTGACAGAGTGTATGTTCATCCTCATGTGGGAAGTTCTTGTTCTATACAGTTCCCAAGTCCCCCACACAAAAACCTGTTCCCTTCAGGAAACCCACAGTAGGCAAGAGTTTCCATGACTACGCCAGCCTGACCCACCTCATTTCCTCACATGAAGATGGAAGGCAGGACAGAGACCTGCTGGGGCTTGTGCTCAGAGTCATCCCAGATGGAGTACTAACCATACCTACTGCCATAATTTCCCAACTGTAAAACATTTTCCAAAAAAAATTCATGTAAAAGAAAAAAATGACAGTGTATGTCTCCTCTGTGCTTCTGCAAATGTTCCAGAACCTAAAAAGCACAATGAGGCAAGAGACCACCTCCCCAGAAAGGTTGGCCATTTCTCAAAGCTGTACTTCTCAGCCTTAGCAGGAAGAGTGGCTGGCAGTGGCCTGGCATGAGATCCGTTATTAGACCAGGTGTGGGCAACCTTAGGTCATACCGAATGACTTTGTCTCCAACGCTGTCTGTTCTTCTAAAGCATCAGCTCGATTCTCCTTGAACCTTTATTGTTTCCTCCCTTGAGGGGATGGAATGAAGGCTAGAGAGATTGTCCAGTGGTTAGCACCTGCTGTTCTTGCAAAGACTCAATGTTCGGGTCTCAGCCCCCATGGAGGGCGGCTCCCACTCACGGCCACCTGAAACTCTAGTTTCAAACATCTGACACCCTTGTCTGGCCTCTGCAGGCACCCATGTAAATGTTCACACAATCACACACTGACACAACACATAATAATAAAATAAACAGAAGGAGAGACTAATTTGGGGCTCTGCATGAGACCAGCAAGGTCCTCAAAAAAGAAGCCAACTTAAATACGGTTATTTTCTACATTCAGTCCTGGGATAAAGGACAAGCAAACACTACCTATCCAGAAGGGTGGGAGCCATCCCTGGGCCACTGGACACCTGCCCTGTGTCACATACAGGGGTGTCACCTACCTCCTTCCTTCGTATTCACAGCCTGTTAAAGTAGGTGTTATCACATTTTACATGTACAGCCTGAGCCTCAGAAAGATTAATCATTGCCAACATCAACAATTCCTGGGTGGCAGGGCCAGGACAGAAATCCAGATCTGCCCCAGCCCACGCTCTTCCCATCTGGGTGCTCCGTCCAGGCACGCGACATGTCCACCTGCCCACGCTCCTGGCCTCGGTCAGCCAGCTCCCAACTAGGGGAGGGAAGGAAGGAGAGATGGGATAGAACAGGGTGAGGAACAAGGAGGCGGCAGATTGGTTCCATTTAAGCCTAATCGAGTAGAGACAATGGGTGCTTGAAGCTCCAGAGAGACTCCCTAAACACAGGAGGGACTTGGCATACCCGTAAGACAACAGAGCTGACAGCTGCCAAGTTACACATGTCATTCCTACACCCCAGGTAGCAGGATGGGAGCGAAAGAAGATGCACCTAAGGGACACAGAATGCTGTTATCTTGTATCAAAGTAGAAGTTGAAGAAGACTGTGAGTTGGGAGATGAGATTGGTGGCAGTGATACCTTTCCAATCTCCCCAGCTCTGAGCCAGCGGAGTGACAAAGAGTCACCAGAAAGCCAGGAAATCACTGACAAGGGCCAGCCCCATCCAAAGGGAGGGCTGGGCAGAAGGTGCCTGCTGCCAGAGGGAGGCTGAGGCGTGGGAATTGCAAAGACACTCTTGAATGGAACCACTGAGGTGGCTTCTGTGCAGGTCATGAACCAAACGCAGTGGGAAGCAAGCTGATTGGGATCTCTCGGGGGAAGGAGGGGAGGACAAGGAAGCTTCCAGATTCAAGGGTGTGGTGGCTCATATCTATGATCCTAGCATTTGGGAAGCAGAGGCAGAAGGAGTGCCTTTGAGTTCCAGGCCAACCTGGTCTACATAGTGGATTCCAAGCCAGCCCAAGGCTAGACTGTCTCAAAAAATATAACTAGGCAAAGCAATATACAATGCACATGTTCATATATATACATATGAATATGTATACATGAGTAGCAATCTTAAGGAGGTTTTTGTTTCTGTTTTAAAAGAATTATTTGTATTTGTATTTGTGTGTCTGTGTCTGTGCCACTTGTGAAGTCAGAAGAAAGTGTTGGACCCCCTAAGATCCAACTTAAAGGCAGCTGTGAGCTGTCCTGGGGAGTGGGGTGTAACTGGGAACCAAATTTCATCCCCTGCAACAAGCATTCTCCTTTGAGCCTAGCAAGTCTCCAGCTATTTGTTTGTTAAGGCAGAGGTGGCTGGGCTGAAAGTTCAGTTAGTTGGTAAGGTGCTTGCTTTTGTAAGCATGATGATCTGAGTTCTCATCCCAGACCCATTTAAAAAACAAAACAAAACAAAAATCTGGACATGATCGTGCCCGTTTATAATAGGGAATGCAGAGACCACATCCCTAGGACTCACCAGCCAGCCTCACACACTTGAAAGTCCCAAGCCAGGGATAGAGAGCTGTCTCAAGCGGTAGGCAGCATCTGAGGAACACCTGACTGTGTTTTCTGGCCTCCATATGCACATATGTGCAAGAACACTCACATACATAGGTACACAAATGCACAGATACACAAAAAGATAAGGACAGTTGGAACATATATGTAAGCAAGCAAGGAAAGAGCCAGGAAAACTTGAACTATCTGAAATACTTTGGAGATAGAGAGGGGAGCATGTAAAGCTGGGTGAGGTTGGGATCTAAGGTGCAGTGCAGTAGCATTAACACTAATGGAAAAAGACACTTTAATCCTCTGACACAAAAGGGGAGGGTGAGAGGAGGCAGTTGAAAAAAAAAAAGGCCAGGTTTTATGGTTTTATGTATCCTAAATTTTGAACTTAACTGAGGAACTTAATCTTGAACTTCTGATCTTTCTGCCTAGCACTGGAATTTTAGGTCGCCACTACACCTGGTTAACGCAATACTGAAGTTCAAACACAGGGCCTTGTCCATGCCAGACAAGTACTCCACCAACTGAGCTATAGCCTCAGCCCTTGAGAACTTTTTTTTTTTTTTTTTAATTCTTTCAAAGTGTAATGCTGCCTAAGCGGTGGTGATGCATACCTTTAATTCCAGCATTCAGGAGGTAGAAGTAGATAGATTTCTGTGAGTTCGATGCCAGCCTGGTCTACAGAGCGAGTTCCAGGACACCTAGGGCTGTTACACAGAGAAGCCATGTCTTGAAAAACCAAAAAGAAAAAAAAAATTCACTGCCAGTGTTGCTAGGAAGCACAAACTTTCTACACAGTAGCCAGGGTCCCAACCCCTTTCTAGTGATGGAGGTGAAGACAATAGGGAGCCATTCTGTGCAGGCCTAAAAGCAGCACATGCTTCCACCCACATGCCCCTGTCCTGTCTCAAAACCACACCCAATGGGAAGCTAGCAATAGGGGTCTTGTGGTGTCTGAAAGAAAAAAAGATTTTGATGGGGGGGAGTGTTTCCAGGGGTCAGGCTGTGGCTCAGCTGGTAGAACACTTACCCAGCATTGCAGAAGGTCCTGGACCCCTCCTCAGCACCACAGGAAACTAGATGAAGTGGTGCTGGTTTTGATCCCAAGGGTAGGAAAGGGCAGGTATCAAGGTATCCTTAACTTCATAGCAAGTTCAAGGCCAGCCAAAGCTATGTGAAACTGTGTCTCAGAATGGGGAGCGGTCAGAAAAATGCACCAGTACATGCCACCAAACTTTATCACCCGAATTTAACCCCTGGAAGCTACATGGAGAAAAGAGAGAACCAACTCCTGAAACTGTCCTCTGGCCTACACATATGAGCATGCGTCCACACAAACATTTTGGGGGGTATGGAGATCTGGTTGAGGAAATGATTATCAGCAAAGTGCCTACCACACAAACCTGAGAACCTGAGTGTGACTCCCCAACACCAACCCGAAAAAGCCAGGCATGGGCATATCATATCAGTAACCCTGATACTGATGGGGAGGAGCAAGTGAGTGGGTACCCAGAGCTCGTAGCCAGGCTAGTCTAAACAGTGAGCCCCAGGGTTAGTGAGAGACCCCATTTCAAAATAAGTCGAAGAGGGACTGGAGAGATGACTCACGTGTTAAAAGCACGGGTTGTTCTTCCAAAGGGCCTGGGTTCAATTCTCAGCATCTACATGGTGGCTCTAACCATTTGTCACTCCAGTTCCAGGGACCTGACATCTTCTGACCTCCCAGGCACCAGGCATGTAGTACACATATATACACAAAGGTGAAACAGTCATACACATAATATTAAGGTTTTGGTGGTCTTTTTTAAGGTGAAGAAAACTGAGGTATGGTGATGCACACCTTTAATTCCAGCACTCAGAGGCAGAGACAGGTGGATCTCTGAGTTCAAGGCCAACCTGGTCTACAGGAAAGCCACGGCTACACAGAGAAATCTTGTCTTGAAAAACAAAACAAAACAAAAAAAATTAAATTAAATTTTAAAATGAGATGGGAGAAACAGAACAGAACACAGGATGTCAACCTCTGACCTCCATACACAAGCTGTGCATATGATCCACCCCCCCCCCAGCCCTCCCACACACACAAAGTTGACAGTCATCCTGTGTGTGTAGACAGTTTGAGGCCATCCTGGGTTACATGAGACACTATCTCAAAAAATAAAGTCAAATAAATAGAGTGAGTAAGAGGTGCATGATTCTCATGCCTGCTGGAAATGCCTGCCTGCCCATTCCTAATTCCCTGTGAGAACTCCCAAGTCTGGTCTGCCCAGAGGGCTGGACCATTGCTCACCCCCTTCCACTCTTTTGTCCTAAGCACCTGCTGATAAACAGCACCCTCTGAGAGAGCTAACAGGGACTGATGGATCCAGAGAACTTAGCAGAAGTAGATCAATCAGCATATGTGCTGTGCAGATATTGCAAAATCGGTAACTGTGGGCAGGGAGGGGGGTAAGAGGAAGAAAACAATCTGGCCCTAGGGGCATTGGAAATGAATGCTACACTGTGTTGGGGTTGCTCAACAGTAACCTGCCTTCCCAGGGGCCGTGCCAGGCCTGCCTAGGGCTCATTTCACCTCTGCTGGAAGGTGCAAGGGCAGCTGCTTCACTGTTACAAGTGGCCTTAGTCGGCAATGCTCTGGGGATGTCAGGGCAGAAGGAAGGCACCTCTCCCAAGCTAGTAAGAGTGGCAGGCAAGTGTCTACCTGTGCAGGTGCGTTTACAGGCATGAAGTGAGGCCTCTGTATCCAACACATGTGGTCAGGCTTGAGAACAGGCACTTATTCATCACTATTTAACCCAAAGCTAAACCCTGTTCCTTAGGGTACTTAACAGCTACCACTTGGCAAGGCACACCAGCTCCTACATCAGGCCCCTTTACATGTGGGAGCCTTGGGATTGAACAGATGAGACCCCAATGCCAACCCCCCCCCCACAGACACACACATACACAAAGTCAGATGTCCATCATCTGTGATACTGGTCTGTAAAGTTCACCCCAAAACATCCACCGCCCACCATTCCAGTTCCTGCAGCCCACGCAAAAGCTGGCAAGGGGAAACGTGAGGAGGCTGGGGTGAAAGCTGTGGAGTCAGGCAGGCCGACTTTTGGCAGACCTAGGGGATCTAATGAGGCTGTAAATGGGAGACTGGAGGTGTGCAGGAAACAGCTTTGAACTCCTCAGACCTGCTCAGAAGCAGTCCCACAGGGCTGAACGCCCTTCGCGGTGTCTTATATCTTCAATATGCTCAGAACCAGCTTCAGGGAACACTTTTTTTCAACCCTGTTGGCATCGCCACGGAGGACGGAAGGGAAGGGACACAAGTCCAGCTGTGCAGAAGGGGACACACACTCAACGCTGAGTCAGACCCCAGCCTTGCTTCACCCCTCACAGGGTCTCAGACTCTGAGTGACTTACTTCACTGTGGCTGCTTCTTCCTTCGTAAATCTAAAACTATGAGTTGCACCGGCCTGAAGAGGAAGGAATTCTGAAGCCCTCCTGGGATGACAACACAGGGAAAATACCCATCACGGGCAGGCAAGGTAGCTCAGGGGCTAAAGGTGCTTGCTGCCAAATCTGAGGGCTGGAGTTCAATTCCCAGAACACCTGGTAGATGGAGAGAACCAACTCCCACAAGATGTCTTTTGACTTCATGTGCAGTATAGCATGTGTCCACCCCACAGATAAATAAAACATAACTTTTAAAGTTTTAAAAATAAAGGAGAGGCTGAAAAAAAAAATGTCTCAGGATTTAAGAGTACTTCTCTTCCAGAGGACCCAAGTTCCCAGTACCCACATTATCCAGTTCACAACCACCCATGACTCCAGCTCCACAGGGTCCAATGAATGCCCTTTTCTGGCATTCCCATGCACCTGAACACGTGAACACACACACATTCACACACAGACAAACAGACGCACACTTAATTATAAAATAAAACTTAAGGCATTAAAATAAAAATCACCTGTATCCATACATCAAGTGATGCTCCCTGCCCAGAATAGCAGGAAGTCCAAGGCAGTGTGAGTTGGGTTTTTTTTGTTTGTTTTGTGTGTATTATGGGAGTGAGGGGGATGGGGGAGGTGTGTTCATCTGTGTGTGCATGTGTGTGTACTTTCATGGAGAGGCCGAAGTTGATATCTGGTGTCATTCTCTATCCCTCGTCTTGTTTTTTGAGACAGGGTCTCTCCCTGAATCTGGAGCGCTCATTCATTCAGGCTGGCTGGCTTGCTGGCAAACCCCAGCCGGCTGTCTCCGCCAGTGCCAGGATTACAGGTGTGTGCTGCCATAACCCACTTCACATAGGGAGAAGGGGTCTTAAACAGGTCCTCGTGCTTGCAGAGGGGCAAATGTCCCCAAGCCACTGTTCTCTAGCTGCCTGATCCTCCTATAAGCTCCCCTATCATGCCCTCAGACACCCCCAGCCTGCCCAGGGAGCAGAAGACAGTCAAGGCATGACAGTAGCTATCCAGAGGACTTATGTCAAGCCATAGACTCTCATGAGTGAGTGGCTGGGAAACAGGTGGGTGGGCTCTGGTTTGGAAGGGTCCTCTAGAGCTGAGGTTATCCTTAATCTGGCCCCTGGAGAGCCTTCTTTCCTTATGAAGCAGCTAATGCCTGGGGCTAGGGAGCCTAGTGAGGAGAGCATTTGCTTCACAAACACAGGGACCTGAGCTCAAATTTTAGTGCCCAGGTAAAAAGCAGAGCATGACTGCACATGTGTACACCTGTAACCCAGCATTATGGGGGATCTACCAGCCTAGCTGTAGCCAGATTCAATGAGAGACCCTGTCTCAAAGGAATAAGATGAAGTGGGGCACATAACATCCTCCCTAACTTCCACATCTGGCCACAGATACAAGTTCCCCCAAACACATATGTATACACACACCAATAAAACCCCTCAGCACCCGCCCCTCCCCCACCCCTTACCTGCTGCTGCCCAAGCTTGCATCACAAACAAGCCCATCAATAGGCCTTTGTTTCGGGCTCTGTTTCCACACACCCTTCCCAAGTGGTTGAGAACCATTTCCACCTCCTCTCTGCTGGCTTCTCAGCTGCTTTGAAGCACAACAGTAAGAAGCCCCAGGCTAGGGTGGATGGAGGGCATGTGCCAAGAACAGGGCTTGGCGTGAGAGGCCCGTGGCTTTTGAGGCTGTCCAGCCACTGCAGAAGTTAGAAGGACAGCAGGGAGAGAGCCCTTCGGTCTTCTGACTCCCTCAACCCAGTCCCCCTGCTGCTCGGAACCTGTGTGACCCTGGACTGCTCCCATACTCCTCACCCTGCCTCTGACACACCCATAAGGTATCTGCCCCTCACCACACTTGCCCCACAGTCCCTTTTTCTTTTCCCTGGAAGTAGATCTGTGGTTGGCACTCCCAGGCAGAATAGATTGCCAGAGTTGCTGGAGTCATAGATTGGGTCCCAGCAACCTTAGGTTGTGTCCTAAGCTCAGTAAAACTGATGGAAGAGGCAAGCAATTTTGGAAAACAGACCAATTTGTTCTGTCTGGGGAGAGGAGGGAAGAGGCTCAGCAATCCCAATCTTCAGGACCCTGACATGAAGTTTAAGTGTAAATAGAGAGCTAGATATGCACAGCTAAGCAGTCCTGGCCATGGTAGGGTCTTATCACTGACCCATCATTATCCAACTCCCGTCTCTCCAAGAAGACTGTCTGATGACTGGCTGAGATCTTTTCCTGTGCACTAAATTCCTCTTCTGGTCAGCACCAGGCATCAGCCTTTTCCTTCTTGGAGCATGAGACTTTCCTGAGGGAACCCTAATTTCCCAGCATCCATTGTCCCGACAGTCAAAGGGATGCATGGATGCAAGTGGCTTTCCTCAGAATATGTTGACTGCAAATGTGCTACAAGAGTGGGCCACAGCAGGACATCCACAAGGAGGAGGCCTGGGCTTCACCCTTTCCTTCAGCAAACCACTTAGCATATAGCTTGCATTTCCCATGGACTTCTCGCACAAATAATACAAGAAACATATGAGTGGGTCTTAGTAGATACCTTCGGTGACAGAATGTTCTCTGCTCTGATTGGTCAGTTTTAATCCCACAAAGGAAGCAGAAGAAATATTGTCTCCCTTGTTAGGGTACATGGGGAGGATATTTTAGTGATGGGGAAAGGAAGCAGTTTCCTTCAGTGGTCACCCCTCAGGTTGTCAGGATGGGATGGTCAGTGGAGGTTCAGTGCAGCCCAAGAGTAGAAGTGGGGACTATGGACCAGCCTGGTTTTGGTTTTGTTTGTTTGTTGAAGCAGCATCCCATACAGCTCAGGCTGGCCTTGAACTCAGTCTATAGCTGAGGATGACTTGGAGTTATAATCCTCTGCCTCCCAAGTCCTAGGATCACAGCCATGCTCTAGCACACCTGACTCTGACGCATCTCTTAACAGAGGACAGAGGGCGGAGGAACATTGCCCATCTAGGCATTGTTCAAGAAGTCGGGTGGGTGGGTGTGGGGAGGGGGGAACACGGGGTGGGGTCAGGATGTAAAATAAGTGAATAAATTTAATTTTAAAAGAAGTCTCTAAAAAACAAGTGTTGGATGAAGGGAGTAGGGTAGGAAGAATGAAGCCAGAGTTGGGGGGAGGGGTTCATCCATGTACCATAGATGGTATGTGGCGATCAGAGGAGGCCCTTGTCTTTGTTCTTACCTCGCATTTGTTTGAGACAAGATTTCTTTTTCTTTTTATTCCCCTTCTTTTGTTTTTTGGTTTTGTTTTGTTTTCTGAGATGGGTTTTTGTATTGTTTTGTTTTGTTTTTTTAATAGCCCCTGGCTGGTCTCAAATCACACAGATCCATCTATCTCTGCCTCCTGAGTGCTGGACTAAAGAGGGCACCACCATGCCCAGTTTGAGTGGGGTTTCCTATCCTCTGCTGTACACACCAGGTTAGATGCCCAGTTCCGGGGATTCTCCTCATCGGGCCTCCCATCGCTCTGTAGGTGAGCACAATGTACTACAAGCACTTTATCCACTAAGCCATCTTCCTGTCTCTCTCTCTCTCTCTCTCTCTCTCTCTCTCTCTCTCTCTCTCTCTCTCTCTCTCTCTCTCTCTCCCTCTCTCTCCCCCTCCCTCCCCCCCCCCTCTCTCTCTCTTCTTAGAGATGGGTCTCTCACTGGCTAGGTAAGTTGCCTCCCAGCATTAGGATAACAAGTACATGCCTGACTTTACACTTGCTAGACAAGCTCTTTACTGACTGAGCCTTCTCCCCATCCCCTGAGCCCACCAGTAATATTCTCTGCAAAACAGAGGGTATTGAAAGGTCCCCATACCTAGCTAATGACTTGCAGAGCCCTGTGATCAGCACAGGCCCCTGAAATCAACTGGGTAATGGGTCAGTCAAGTTTCTGGCTGCTTCTTCAGAGAGGGTATATTCCCTGGTCCCCAGGCTGCCACCCACAAATGTCACCCTCTGTGTCTATAACAGGATACTGGCTGGACAGAGCCCACAGCTGGGTGGTGTGTGCCTATGTTCCTTCCCATCCCATCACAACATGCTCCATCTAGTCATCCCAACTCTTTTACCAGGGAAACCCAAATAGAGATAGGCCAGCACCTCTTACTGTCCCCTTAGGCTCACGCTCATGTCGGTCCTAACCTCATTGTCTGGAAGTCAGTGACTGTAGGCCTCTGTAAGCTAGAGGTCCAGCTGGGCCATGAAGATGGAGCACACTTAAGAGATGGCAAGAAAGGCCATCAGTGACTGTCACCAGGGGCCAGGCCAAGGGAAAAGTGTGGACCCTGTAGTATCTGTTCTGAAGGCCAGCCTCACTCCAGCCTGTGTGAGTCCATTGCAGAAGGCAATACAGGGTAGGAGGGGGGTTGTTCACAAACTCTGTGTGGGGAAGTAGGGCAGCACAAAGGGGCCTGCAGAATGACACATTGGTAAAGACACTTGCCACCAAGTCTAACGACCCAAGTCTAATCTCAAGACCCACATAGGAGAGGACCAACTCCTGAAAGTTGTCCTCTGACTTCCACATACATTCTGCAATGTGTGCAGGAGTATACACAGGCACACAAATCCAATGCAATTAAAATTAACAGAACAGGAGAGCCACCAGGTACAGCAGCAGCAAGGGGCAGCAAGTACTACAAGTCACCTAGAGCACAGAGTGAAGACTGTCCAAGCTCCAGGAGAAAAGCCTAGGGCTAGGAAGGCCCAGCACAAATCAGCAGTTAAGGACAGAGAAAGCTAAGAAAAACACTGCCCTAGGTCACGCGCCTCCTCCTCCTCCTCCTCCTCCTCAGCACAGGTATTCTGCAGGGCCGGGAGCTGGCAGGAAGCCCCGGGATCTCTCATTAAGTTAGCCACACCAACTCTCAGGGTTTTATTGCCTCTGCGTTGCCTCCGAAGCGCTCAGCCCCATCTGGCTGTGGCTGTTAAAAATGTGCTTGGCTTTCTTCTTTAAAATAAAACCCCAATCAAGGGATAAAAGAAAGTGCTTTGGAACCTGGCCAGGGAACCACTGGCTGCTTACAGGTGGGGAAAGATGGAGACCGGGGAGGAACCGGGGTGTAGGGAGCCATCCGCTGACTTAGCACCTGTGCTGGTGAACAGCAGAAGCTAAGAGGTGGTTTCTTAAGCTGCAGGAGGATGGGTAATTTAGGGAGCATAGAACAAATGATCCAGGACAAGGAAGAAGAGGTGTGAATGCAGCAGCACACAGCTACTTTTAGCTAGGTAACCCGAAACTGCTATAAAAGTGTGCTTTGAAACTGAAAGCAGCATATGGTCACGATCCCAACACAGGCAAGCCGCTTTCCCCTGCCAGCTATGCCCTGAACTTCAGAAGGCAAGGCTGAGTTTCAGGGCATCAAGGTGAGCCTGTTTTCCAGGGCTATGTCCCCTACCCCCAGCCATTGGTGGGACAGTCACCTCAGCTCTAACCCACATACATGAGGCTCGGGTGTTGCAAAGGAATAAGACATGCCTGAGGCAAGATAGTTTGTCATGACCTGCCACCCGCCCAAGTAGAACGTGCTCAAAGTGCCCCGTGGTACTTGTGGTCACGGTCAACAGTGAGCCCAGCCTGCCTGCCTCTGGGAGCACTGAGTCTACTGGACTGGCTGGCACTGGCCTCTGGAGTCAGCTTGTTTGGGCTAAAAGAACAGTCCTTGAAGCAAAGGCTATCTTGCGTGATGGCAGCCACAATGACAGAGCAAAAGCTACTGCAGGGGCTAATGCCCCAGAGGGAATGTGTCTTCAAAACCAAGGTCTGGGTGCTGGGGGAGGGGGAGCACGTGACCTGATGCAGCTGGGTTGCAGCCCATTTTTGCATTTCATGTGGAAAGGAGCCTGCCTGGATAGCACAGAGGATTTAGGGCTCCCCAGTTTCTTTCCCAATCTCTCTCAGTAAACAAAACTCACTGTGGGAACAGTCTTCTTATGTTCTGCAATACAAATTGATTAATGCAGTAAAAATGTGAGTGAAACCACCAGCCCTCATAGACAGTGGGCTTATGTTGTCTGCCCAATTCTGCCATAGTGTTTTTTCCTTAAGAGTTTGTGTATTGTTCATGCTTTGGCTTGGCACACACACAAAATCCAAAGCCCATAATAACGCAGGTCATTAAACCCAACAACTATGTTTGGACCTTTTTCAAGGGAGTGATTCAAGCAGGCGCCCTGCTCAGGAATCAGCTTCCAGGGAGTTACCAAAGCTACACTCACTAGGCAGTGGCAAGGACCAGCCTTGAAGAGCTTTCCCGGGAAAACTGACCCCTCCTAGAGCCACTAGGTGGAGCTAGGTGTTTGCAAATAGGCAGGATAAGCCTGGTGTGGTTAAGAAAGGACATTGTGTGTGTGTGTGTGTGTGTGTGTGTGTGTGTGTGTGTGTGTGTGTGTCTGTCTGTCTGTCTGTCTGTCTGTCTGTGTCTCTGTGTCTGTCTCTGTCTCTGTGTCTCTGTGTGTCTCTGTGTCTGTGTGTATCTCTGTGTCTGTGTGTGTCTCTGTGTTTGTGTGTGTGTGTGTGTGCGCGTGCGCATCTGTCTGTCCCTCTGTGTCTGGGTGTGTGTGAGTGAGTGTGTAACATCCTGTCCAAGTAAAACTGAATGGAGCACTGGGAACTGAGAGTGTGGCTCAACTGACAGGGTGCTTGCCTAGGATGCATAAAGTCCTGAGTTCTATCCTCAACACTAAGTATGGTAACAAGTATCTATAACTCTAGCTCAGAAGAATCAGAGTTCAGAGTCATTCTCAACTATACTGTGAGTCCGAAGCCAGTCCAAATCACACGAGATCTTATTTTCCAGAAAGGATAAGTGAACTGGGCCTGGGTGTGGTAGTTCATGCCCATAGTCATAACACTGAGGAGTCTCAGGCAAGAGGACTGACTAACCAGTCTAGACTACATATGAATGCAGTTTGGGTAAAAATGGGTCCCATAGGCCCATAAGGAGGTGTGGCTTGTTGGAGGAAGTGTGTCACAAGGTGGGCTTTAAGGCCTCAAGCTCAAGCCAGGGCTAGTGGCTCAGTCTCTTCCTGCTGCCTGATGATCCAGATGTAGGACACTCAGCTCCGTCTCCAGAACCCTGTGTGCCTGCATGCTGCCATGTCCCACCATGGTGACAATGGACTAAACCTCTGAACTGTAAATTAAATGCTTTCCTTTATGAAAGTTGCTATGGTCATGGGATCTCTTCATAGCAATAAATCCCTAAGGCAGAAGTGCCATGCTAGCTTGGCTCACATAAAGAATTAGAGGTATGTGTGTGGAGAGAGAGGGAAAGCGAAGAGAGGGGGAGAGAGAGAGGGAGAGAGAGAGCAAGCCAGGGTTTCATATATCTCAAGCTAGCCTCAAACTGGCCATGTAGCTGAGAATGATCTTGAACATTCCCTGTGCTGAGATGGTTGATATAGCCCCTAGTGCCCAGACTATGTGAGGAGGGAATGGGGTCCACGGTTTTGAGATGCCAGACAAGCACTTGACCCACTGAGAATGTTAAATCTGTTTTATTTTAGTATAGAAAAGGTCATGTATCTTGTTCAAATAAGCTCAGGAAATACCTCATTAAGAATGATGGGCCAAAGCCTGGGGCTGTATCTCAGTGGTAGAGTACACGCTTAACATGCTCAACCATGCACCTCAAGCAAGCAGAGAGAGCCTAGCCTATAAGCACTTTGAGACTCTGAGTGGTACCATCTAACCTGAAGTGTTTTGTGAATGTGTGTCCTTACTTAAAAAAAAAAAAAAAAAGCCACCTGACATTTCCAAAAGACAATACTATGAGCAGTATCAGAGTAATATGACCAACTGACGGTGCTGACCAGGAGTAACACTGGATAAAGAAAACTGTAGGGAGTGTGTGTGTGTGTGTGTGTATGTGTGTGTGTGTGTGTGTTTTATATAGGTTCTCTTGTTACCCAGGCTGTCCTTGAAATCAATAAGCAGCTGAAGATGACCTTGAACTTCTGATCCTCCTCTCTCTACTGAGAATACAGACATGCATGGGGCTCTAGAGGTTGCGCCTGGGCCTTCCTCATGCTAAGCTAGTATTCTACACTGCTGCCCTAGAGTCGAAATTGTAGTAACAAGACAAGGATGTCAACACATCCCATGTGCTCCCATGTTCACACAACAAAGACACAAAGACACGGGAAAGTCTGCAGACTCCACACTGACTGTAAACTCAGGAGTTCATAGGCTCAAATTTAGTTACAGAACCACAGCTGCAATCCAGCCAGGCTTAGGGCTTAGTCAGTGTGTTAAAATCTCTTCCTACTAAACTGATTTACTTCCTTCCAGCCTACCTGCCTTCTCTTCTTCCTCCCTCCCCCTCTTCCTCCTGCCTGCCTTCCTTTCTCCCAGTCAGTCTCGGGGGTCCTCTGCTGTCCTCACACTGACTTCCTCCCTCCACCTCTTCAGTGCTTGGATTATAGTGCCAGTTTATACCATGCTGGGAATGGAGCCCATGTTCGGGCAATAACCTACTCACTGAGCTTTGTTCCAGCCTCTGTAACACAAGCTTCTGAAACAAAATAGAAGCTCACAAAACAAGTAAATATGAAATCTAGAGATGTGAAACTTAGAAGGGGCCATGAATTATGAATGACTGACAACCCAAGTTTGACCCCCAGCACCTACATGGTGGAAGGAGAGAACCAACCCCCACAAGTTGACCCCTGACCTCCACATGTGGGCCGAGACAGGCAGACGCCCACCCCGGGGAAGGAAGAAATAAAATATGAAAAAATAAATAGCTGAAGCAAAGCAGAGGGATCCTGCCTCCTGCCATGTCCACACTGCGGCCATCTTCCCTTCCCCTTTGCTCCTCATGAGCCTGGGGTGGGCAGCCCAGGAGGTCAGTCGGAAAGGATAGCTTACTGCCTCCTTCTTCCCCTCCTCCATGAATGACATCATCAAGTAACATACACACACTACATGGTGGTCCCCTCAAATTAAAAAGACAATGTTCCCACAGGGAGTTAACTATTTTTTAGCAAACCATTCTCTTTTCTCCTTCCCTCCCATCTCCCCACCCCCACACCCCCCACACCCCACCCCGGTAGCCCTATCTGTCCTGGAACTGACTCTATAGACCAAGCTGGCCTCAAACTCACAGAGATCTGCCTGCCCCTGCCTCCCTAGTGCTGGGATTAAAGGTGAGCGCCACCTCCACCCAGGTTATCAGTTCATTGTTTCAAACCATTCTTAATCATGTGCCAAAGATTTGGGTAAGAAACTCAGAATGATGAGTATTTGTGAAGGAGGAGAAAGCTACTGAGAACTGGGTTTAGTACGAGGAGTAGTGCTAGGGGTTGTGGTTGGTACAGGGCTGGCTGGCAAACCCTAGCTTCCATCCCCAGCACTGCATACACTGGCTGGAGTGACACATGCCTGTAATCCAAGCAAGTGTGCAAGGAGGTAGCAGATCAGAAGTTCAAGGTCATTCCCAACTACGTAGTGAGTTCAAGGCCAGCCTGGGATACTGGGGATCTTATTTAAAAAAAAAATCCGAAGGATCATGAGGTGACTTAGCTGTTAGAAGTGCTTGCTCCCAAGCCCAATGGCCAGAGCTCAGTCCTACAGGGCAGAAGGAACTGAGTCCTGAAAGCTGTTCTCTGACCTCTGGAAGAGTGCCAAGAATGACCCCCCCCCCCACTACATCATACACATGCATGTGTGCAAAGATCAGGGGACAGGGTTCAGGACTAAGTTCTCTCTCTCATCTTAAGGGTCCCAGGGAATGGGCCCAGGTTGACCAGGCATCAGTGCAGTGCTGAGCCATCTCAATGACCCAATGCCAGTGGATCTTTAGATCACTTTAATATGCTCTCCTACTCTCTGCCACCAGAGAAACAAGCAAACAAACAAAAAACTATTGCTTTTCAGTAAGAGATTTAGAAAAAAAAACTCAGACCCCTGTTCAACAAACATCACGCAAGAACATGTACACACCAGCAAAGCCTCCTCTCTAGTCAGGGGTCTCAGATGACCCTGCATCAGCTTTCTCCACACATTTCCTCTGTATATTGTGTTGACCACTTATTTTTCTGAGGTACAGATAGAAATGGAAAAATAGAGGTTGGGGATATAGCTTCATTGGAGGAGTGCTTACCTAGCAAGCATGGGGCCCATCCCATGAGCCCTGGGTCCAATCCCAGCACCATGTAAACCAGGTTTGGTGGCCAACACCTGTACTCCCAGCACTCCTGAGGTAGAGCTGGTAAAAGCAGAGTTCAATATATCCTCAGCTACACATGGGATTCTTAAGTCACCTGGGCTACATGAGATCTTGTCTCTAAAAGGGAGGTGTGGAGTAACTATTTGCTAAATAGAAAACGTCACTGTGTTTAGCACTCAGAGGTAGGCGCCACTCCTGCAATTGTCTTTAGCGCTTGAAAACACCAAGACCCTCTTCTCCAGCATACTTGTGCTCCAGTAACTCACCTGCTTGGTGCAGTGTGGCCCACTGTCTGCTGCAGGTGTAACCCAAGTTCAAATCCCAGTCCTACCAAATCAGAGCCTTGGGAAGATGCTTGGCCCTTCTACAGTCAAAAGATGGAGCTGGAGTCAGCCCTCTGAATTCCGCACCTCCAAACTTCTTAGGAACCCACCTAGGGCGCAGGTCAGCTGGCCACAGCTGGAGGGAACACATGATTTCTCAGGTTTCATGATGAGGAAAGGAGTTCCTATTCCATCTCGGGCGAGCCCTGTGCTGCTTCTAACTTTGCATGCACAGCCCTCTGCTGGTGTGTTCTTGTGATAAGACAAGTACATTTTCCACGTACTTCAAGACATCACTTGAAATTTCACCTTTGGTCTGGAGAGATGATGGCTTGATGGTGAAAGCCCTTGCTGGGTTAGCATTAGACCAGGCCCCCAGCACTGACACAAAACCCTCCATGGGGTCATGCAGAGCCTGGGCTGGGGGAGGGGGGGGAGACAGGAGAATGACTGGGTTTACTGGCTGCCAGCCTAGCTCCAGGATCAGTGAGAGGCCTTCTCAAGAGTAAGACAGTGACAGAGCAGGACACCCACTGTCTTATTCTAGCGCAGACACACACACCCACACATTTACATATACACACATACACATTCACACTCACATACTCACATACGCATCCACACTTACACACACTTTCACACTCACATATGTACACATACATACACACACATCACACTCACACACACATTCACACTCACACACACTCATCCAATACTTCTTTAAAGAAAAGAAACACTACCTTTTAAAGTTGCTGGCCACAGCAAATTAGTCATGCTGGAAGATAAACCTTCCATAAAACAGAAAAGGAAGGGAAGGGGAGGGGAGGGGAGGCAAGGGGATGGGGGGAAGAAAAAAGCTAAAAGGAATGGAAAGTGGGCCATTGCAATGGGTCAGAGCCAGTAAAGACACTTGCAGACAACTGGTCAGCCTGTTTAATCTGGTATCTACAATAAAAACCCTGCCCTTAACCACACCATGGGGCAGTCCTGTCATAGGTTTATACATCCTGCGCGTTCCTGTGAAAGACCCCATCCCAGAAGAATGGCTCAGCAGCTAAGCACGGCTGTTCTTCCCAAAGACTCTCCTTAATTTTCTGCACCCACATGTCAGTTCATAACCCTAACTCCAGCTCCAGGGGATGGGAAGCCCTCTTCTGGCCTCGGCAGGCATTGCATTCAGGTGCTGCACAGATGTGCATACAGGCAAAACACCATTCACAGGATCTAGAAAACGGAAAAAAGTTGGCTCAGGGTAAAGGCCCTTGCCATCAAGCCAGACCACCTGGGTTGGACCCCTGGAACCCACATGGTGGAAGGAGAGAACCAGCTCTGTGGGGTTGTCTTCTGACCCTCCAAAGGCATTCATATAGTAGAGGAAGACAGCCAACACGCACCTCTGGCCTCTACATGCAGGAACATGCAGGAACATATATTGGTGCTTATGCACACACACACACACACACACACACACACACACACACACACACACACACACACACACATGGCAGGAGCTGGAGGCTGGCAGAGGTGGGCTCACTGAAAGGGTCACTGTTTGTTTCTGGAACATGAGGCCTTTTCCTGTGTCCAAGGAGGCAGCTGTGTTTTCTCATGGAATAAATGGAATCCTATTTTCTTTACCTGTGCCAACTCAAGTGTCTCTGGAAGGGGAAAAGACTTAAGCACATATCAAAAGCAATGCCTTCTTTCTTTTAAAAAAAAATATTAAACCCATCATAGTGATGCACACCTTTAATCCCAGTACTTAGGAAGTTGAGGCAGGTGGATTTCTGTGAGTTCAAGGCCAGTCTGGTCTATAGAGCAAGTTCCAGGACAGCCAGAGCTACATAGTTAGACCCTGACTCACAAAACACAATAAAAATTTGGTTCTATTTTGTGAGTGTGTGTGTGAGAGAGAGAAAGATACATGTAGGTGTGCAGGTGTTGTATTGTGTACAGACAGAGACCAGAGGATGATGCTGGATGATCACTGTCTACTGTTATTCACCTTATTCCTATTAGGGTCTATTTTGACTTGGCTGGCCCACAGGCTCTTGGATCTCCTCCCCCACACACCCCATGCTGCAGTTACAGGCATTCATAGCCATGCTCTGCTTTTTGTGTGTGCTCGGGATTTGAACTCAGGTCCTTCTACTCGCACAGCGAGTCCTTTACCTGTTGTGTCCTCTGCTAGCCATCGACTTATGTTTTCTAATCGAGGAACCAATCTGCACAGTACAGGATGCCTGTTACATCTGAAGGGATTGCTGATGTCCTTACTCTAAATCCCGCTTTATTTTAGCTGAGTAAATCAGATTTTAGGAAAGTATCCCTAGCTGTAAGTACTGAATATACGTAAGAATTACTTGGCAAGAAGGGAATGTGGTAGAGAGCTTGCCTAGTATGCAGGAAGCCCTGGATGCCATCCCCAGCATGGCATAATCCAGCATAATGGTGCACACTGGGTGGTGGAGGCAGAAGGATCAGGAATTCAAAAGCATCTTTAGCTACTTACAGATCCGAAGCCAGCTGGGCATGATGCTACATGCCTTTTCTCCCAACTCTCAGGAGACAGAGAGGCAGGCGAATCTCTGGGTTTGAGGGCAGCCTGGGCTACATGAGGCCATGTCAGAGAAGACTAGCAGACAGGGCAGTAGGTAATCAACTCATTGCCTTGCAGAGGAAGGCAGAAGGGACAACTGAACACAGCCTCAGGGAACCCAAAACATCCTTACATGAAGCCCCAACATTAAGGCAACTGCACAGGCTTAGCATGGTGCCCTGGGTCAAAATCAGCACGCCTGGGGGCCACAGTGGATTCCTCCACTATGCTCTGCCAAGAGGAGACAGTGTCTGGAAAAATAAACCTGGACAAAAGGCAAGACTGAGTACCATACATCTCTAACTAGACATTAAAAAGAAGACTTGAAGCTGGGCAGTCGTGGCGCATGCCTTTAATCTCAGCATTTAGGAGGCAAAGGCAGGTGGATCTCTGTGCGTTCAAGGCCAGCATGGTCCATAGAGCTAGTTCTGGGACAGCCAGGGCTACACACACACACACACACACACACACACACACACACACACACACACACACACACACACAAACCTTGTCTCAAAACAATAAACAAATAAAAACGAGAATAAATGCAAAGGCATGCTGAGCCCTAAATAAAAACATATCATGCCCTTCTACCACTAGGAGAATCGTGTGAGGTGAGAGTACACGAGCTGGAAGTTATGGAAAAAAGCTTTGAAATGCTATCTTCTGGCTAAGACACAGCCATGGCAACCCGGAAGTCAAGACAGTTGCTGTTGCTGCCTGTGCAGGGTCTGCACAGAGATGGGCCTGTACAGCCAGGCTGTGGTGACACATGCCTTTCATCCCAGAACCTGAGAAGTAGAGGCGGGTGAATCTCTGGACATAGTATGTTCCAGGCCAGCCAGGAACACAGTGGGACCCAGCAGAGGTCAGTGGAGGAGGTGCCTGAGGGAGGGTGGATGAGCCTTCAGTACTAGTTACTGATAGACGCAGGAGAGGGCAATCTTTGCCTTCACCGTGTATCCACTGGTGACCCCACCAGGCTCCAGTGGGTAGTTCCAATCCAGTGCTCACACAGATAGTCACAATGGGTCACAAAACCAAGCCCAAATCCTGAATCCAAGCAAAGGAGAGAGTGGGGTTGACCGGGATGAGAGCAACGGGGGTGGGGGGTAAGAATGCATTGTATGCATGTATGGACCAGTGAGGCTAGACAACAGTGCACAGACCCAAAGGGAGAGGAACTTGAGGAAGCACCCAGCTGGTACATTGCTGAAGTCTGCAGGAGGGTGGAGAGAAGCAGACAGAACAGTGGTGCTCGCAGAGCCTGTTTAGGACATGGCCAACCACAGGCGATAGACTGCTCTTTTGGCAGTACCTGGAGAGCTAGCTAGCCCTAGGGCCCATCTTTCTCCACTAGGCCTTAGGGGTATTTAGCAACATCTAGATTTTTACTCATTCATCCCAGTATTCTGAAAGCTCCACTCAGGTTCAGGGAGCGCCTAACCAACTCCCTTCCTTCTGAAGAGCACAGCTGCCTGCTGGGGACACAGCTTTCAAAAGCTTTAACATTGGGCAGGAGGCAGCTACGTGTGCACTTGCCACACATGTGTGAGGACCTGAGTCAGATCCCTGAAGCCATGGAAAGCTGGTGCACGTCTGTAATCTCAGTGTATCTGTGCAGGGATGAGAGGTGGAGACAGGAGACTTTCTGAAGCAACTGGGTTGCTAGCCCGGAGCAAACAGTTACAAGAAACTCTGTCTCAAAACAAGGTGAAAGGTCCAGTTCCTGAGGGTAACCTCTGACCTCCAAATGCATGAGGTGGCATATACACACCTGCACTCACAATCATGTACATAAAACATACCCACATCAGACATGAAGATTTTTAAAGAATTCTAAAATCCTTGAAAAGTCATTGTATTGGGTGATACATTTTAAAAAAGAGCTAAAGACAAAGCTTTTGTACACAAGCATGCATATGCACATGCACAGGCAAGCACACACACACACACAAGTATGCACACATAGGCAAGCATGCATACACAAGTGCACTCACATGAGCACACATGTGCACTATCTTGTTATCTTCACAACCAGAGTCTGAGGTTGAAAATCAACAGTGGCTTAAGACCGTTACTCAGAAATAACCAAGCATCACCGAGTGCACTGGGAACAGAGCTGGTGCAGGAGAAACGGCCATAGGAGGCTGTTACCACACGTCTAGACTGCCAGAAAAGCATGTGCAGCTGATTCTGAGTTTAAAAAAAAATCAGTTTGGGGTCAGCAAGATGGTTCAGTAGGGGTAACACTTACCACCTAACCTGATGACCTAGATTTGATCCTGGGGCCCACAGGGTGGAAGAGAATCAGTCCCCAGCCTTATCCTTTGACCTCTACACAGGTGTTCTGAGGCATGAATACATGCCTATGAGCACACACACACAATAAAAAAATAAAAATGTAATTTTAAAACAAATATAAATAAGTTTTGCTTTTACTAGCACGTTAGTATTTCCAGCTAATACGCCCTCTTCTGGCCACTGCAGGCACCTGCACCCATACACATAGACAAAATAAAATTGAAAATACTAATCTGTGTGTGCATATGACTGAACAGAGGGCAATTTTCAGGAATCTGTCCTTCCTCATGGGCTCCAGGGACAGAACTCGGGTCATTGGGCTTGTGACAAGTGTTAATTATACATGCTCAGTGTCTATGGGGCTTTATCAGAGTGTAGCCCCTACGTAAGCTCAGGGACTGTGTGTTTCAATGATCACCATTTCACTTAAATTTATCCATTTAAATTTTATTTACTTTTATCATTTACCTACTTATTGTGTGTGCGTGTGTCTGTGTGGTGTGTGTGTGAGGGTAAGAGAAAAACTTGCAGGAATCAGTTCTGTCCTTCATTTGTGTGTATGGGGAACAAGGAGGCTTGACCTCAGCTTGCCCGGGTTTGGTGGCAAGTTCCTTTACTCTGAGCCATCTTGCCAGTGTGGATTAAATTTGGTTTTGGCAGTGAGATAGTTCAGTATGTAAAAGTATTTGCCAAACAAACCTGATGGCCCAAGTATGGTCCCCGGAAAACATGTAAAGGTGGAAGGAGGGAGCCGACTCCACAAAGTGGCTGAGCTTTGATCTCCACATGTACACTGTAATAATACAGGTGCCTACACAGACCTACCGGGTACACATCACACGCTAATGAAATAAGTCTACACACTTACAAGTACATTTCTGTCAGTGAAATCAATAGGCGTATAATTGTCTGTGATGTCTTATGTGTGTGTGTACATGTACAGGTATGTGGTATGTGTGTGCAACTATGTTTATAAGAACAGAGACCAGAAGAAGTAGGACGTCTTCCTCTATCATCCTCCACCTCATTCCTTTGAGACAGGATCTCCACTGGACCTGGAGATTGGCTAGCAACCATCAGCAAAGCCCCAGCAGTCCCCCAGTCTCCAGACCCCACGGTGGTCACAGACCTGCATTATACCCGTGTGGGGGTTCAAGCCCAGGCCATGCTTTCATAGCTCTTAATTGTTTAAAAATGATTTATTCTTATTTTATGTACATCGGTGTTTTGCCTGCATGTATGTCTGTGTGAAGATGTCAGGTCCCCTGGAACTGAAGTTACAGTTGTAAGCTGCCATGTGGGGGCGGGGAACTGAACCCGGGTCCTCTGGAAGAGCAGCCAGTGCTCTTAACTGCTGAGCCACCTCTCCGGCCCCTTAGCATGGCTCTTACTCATTGAGCCACCTCTCTAGCTTCATGTAAATGTTTTTATGTCAGCAAAATCTTTAACTGACGAGGCTTCCTGTTAGCACTCAAGTGTAATTATCTTTAAGGTTTTATATTGTAAGTAGGATGGAGATGTCTCCCAAAGGAGAGATGAAGTTACAATTATTGCTTATATTTATAGTTGTTGTTTCCCAGCCTGTGGGATTCACTGAAGTAACTCTTGTGTGAGCACATCTGTTAAAAATAAGGCTTTCCTGCTAATTCCTTTCCACAAGCATTCCATGTGGCGGCACTCAGGCAAAAGAGCAAAATCCTGAGGACTGTATTTTGCTGCTGTTTTTATTTATTTTTATTTTAAAAAATCCCATGATTCTTTGAAAGAGACACAAGATCCATTCCCAGGGATCAGACCTTAGTTCCCACAACCTCCAAAAACCGTCCATGGGAAGGGCTCCTGTTCTCTCCACCCAGATTCACAAGAAATGTTCACTTCTGAAAAGTGGGAGAAGTGTGTGCTCAGTGGCAGCCTGCTGGCCAGGGTCCCTTCCCCATGATGAAAGAGTGGGATCGAGCCTATGCGGCCTGGTTCATCCTGCTGCCATAAAACCAACTGCCAGGGAGCTACAGGCAATGGCCCTCTGGGCCTTCGCCTCTCTGCTGGTGTCTGGGGAGACAGTAGGCAGGCCGGGGCTGGCACTGGCTTTAAGTTCTGAGACATAATTTGAACTGGTCACATTTTTCAGAAGAAAAAGAATAAGAGACGTGGACCGCTGGGTCCCTGCTGGAGGAGAGGGGACCAGAAGATATGAAAATGACCCAGTCAAAAAATGCAAGCCCACTATAGAGAACAGGCTTGCAGAGAATGTTCCCTCACTAAATAGGGTGCTGAGGAGAGAAACCCACAGCCAGCACCTGGCTGGCATTTCAGTATGAAGAGAACACCCCCTCAACCTTCACGTGAGACGCCAAGAAGCTTGGTTAAGCCTATGTGGCCAAGTGAAGTTCATCTCTCTAATTCTGCTTCCAAGCTACCGAAATTTATCTTTAAAAAGAAAAGAAAAATCCTTGGTTTTTTTTTTCAGTATTACCAGAGCTTAGATTTTTCTGTGTACTTCTAAACTGTTAAGAACTGACAAGGGGTCTTACCGGAGACCCTTTTCTAAAATCTAAAAAATAAGACATTAATTTTTTTCTTTTAGGGACAGGGTCTTGCTAGGTAATCCAGGCTGGCCTTGAACTCAGGCGAATCTCCCTGCCTTACCCTCCAAAGTGCTGGGTCTACAGGCCTGTGCCATCTCGCTCAGCTAAAATGAGGCATTTTAATTTTAAACAAAAGATGGTGGTGCCCTAAAACGAGGGAGTGTTAGGATGCTGTGACAATACTTTTTCTTGTCACCCCAACTATGTCTCCAGAGCTGGTGGCTGACATGGTGGGGGTGGGGGGACCCTCAAAACTGCAGAAGCTAACAGATCTACCACACAAGGGTGTCCTGCTTCTGCCAGCCACTGAGGCACGGATATCTGTCCCATTTAAAGGAGGGAGGGTGAGGAGTGGGCAGTGGAGAGCTCACAGCAGGCAGCATCGCTCTCTGAGGCTCTTCTTACTCTTGCTGGTTTTTCTGCCATTCTTGTCCTTGTTTTCAGACATCTTCTTCGCACGGATTTCTCTCATCAGATCGAAGAACACCTGGCAGTGGGGAGGAAAGCCATTTCGTCAGTGACAGGCAGCTCAGCCGGCAGCAAGCCCAAATGTCTGTCATTCATTCATTCACTCATGCATTCGTTCATTCACTCACTCACTCATTCATTTATTCATTCATTCATTCATTCATTCATTCATTCATTCATTCATTCATTCATTCAAAGTAGGGGCTCCTCTAGCCCAGTTGACTCTGCTTGGTCAGGAGCTCCTGGTCCGCCCTGGGCTGGGTCACATGACACTGCAATGGCCTCTATGACACATCCTATCCACTAGTCCGTCCCCAGCACCCAAGCTTACTTTTAGGAGCCTTGCCCATTAAAAACAAAGTATCAATAATAAATAAACAAAGCAGTTCCAGCAACGGGAATCGGCTTTGGCTTTAGTGAAGCAGCCTCCTTCTCCCATAGGGGCTCTGCCATTCCACACAGCTGTCAACACAGACAGGATGAGCCTGTCACTGCCTGTCCCATCCTAACAATATAACGGTAAAAATATGCTTTTGCGGAGAACAGTTTTAGAATGGTGTGTGAAACTCAACATTTGGAGGGCAGTGGGCACCTAAAAGTCTATATTTGCCCTTTGCAGAAAAGCTAGCAGACAGGTGAGATGGCCCCTGGGCTCCAAGCCTGATGACTTGAGTTCAACAGTTGAGACACACAGTGACGAAAGACAATGCTTCCCAAAAGTTGTCCTCTGACCTCCACACATGTGACAGTATGACCAAGTACACATACACACCATACACACACACAGACACCACACACACACATAGACACACACACATACACACCACATACACACATACACCACACACACACAACACCACACACACACACACACACCACAAATGAACAAAAAAAGAAAAAACAAAGGTGAGTCCCTGCTTTGTTCCATTTCACCACACCTCACCTGACTACAGGGCTGGAACGCCACTGTGATGGCCCCTCCCCCAACCCTACTCTAAAAGCCACTAAAGTCAATCTCAGAAAGCAAGGGATGCAAAGTAGTTAGGCAAGTCCTGCACTGGAGAGTGAGATGAGGGAAGAAGTCTTGTCACAGCACAGCATGCCTCCTCACCTCCCCCTCCTCCCCGCCCCCACCCCACTCCTTCACCCCCAACCCCGTTCCATTGCCAAGAGGAATTTTATCGAGAAAGCTGAGCCGCTGCATTATCTAGATAAGCGCTATCTTTTGTCAGTGAGGTTTGGGTTTTGCCCTTTGCTACTAACAATCACCAGACAAAATATGCTCCCTGCAAAGACACACTGGAGATTTCCCACAGAAACTGGAAGGCTTTTTTATCTCCGTTAGCTCCAAGATCTGATTCTCAGACACAAACCAAGGTGAAAGGCAAATCTGAGGGTTAAGGATGTGTCTTAGTTTCCAGAGCACCTGCCTGGAATGCACAAGACCCTGGGAATGATTCCTGACATTGCGCAAACCAGGCATGGTGGTACACGCTTGCAGTCTCACCACTCAGAAGGCAGAGGCAGGAGGTCCAGAGGTTCAAAGACCTCCTCAGCTACATATTGAGCTGGAGGCTAGCCTAGGGTAGATGAGACCTTGTCATTTTATTTTTTAATAAAATTTAAAGAGAAAACAAGAAAAAAAAATAAGTCATATGTGATGCCACAGATCTGGAAAGGTCCGATATTCAAGGTCATCCTTGACAGCCTGGGCTATGTGAATTACTGCTTCAAAAACAAAGCAGCATTGCCTGTCTGGAGTGGCTCTCCACACCAGCTCACCACAAGCCCCAAGCACAGGGAAGGGAGCATCAAGTGTTTCAGGCTGACCTCTGCACCCCTTTTGCTACCCACAGCCAGAGGTCTGAAGTGACAGACTTTTGTTTCACCCTGTGTTAAAGGCAGGGGGGATGTGTGGGCACATTAACTGAAAATGGTGGCTGCATTGTTCCTGGCTGAGCTTACTACTGCCTTTCTGTAGGAAAGTGTTCACTGAAGAAACCAGTACTGCCTATCTGTTAGAAGGTCCTGCTCAGTCTTGCTAGCAGGTGAGAGCTTGTCCAGGGGGAGAAGACATGATGTGTAAGAGCCCCTATCACAAGAGACCCCCCCCCCTAAGACTCAATTTCCATCCTCTCAAAAATAATGTCAGCAAAATTGTTCTGTTTTGTTGTTCTTTAGACAAGGTCTCCTTACGTGGACCAGGCTGGACTTGAACTCCCAGAGATCTATCTGCCTCTGCCTTCTGAGTGCTGAGATCAAAGGCCTATGCTACCATCATCAGACAGCCGTCTTGGGTTTTAAAAGATAAAAGGCCTGTGAGGCAGAGGCCAGTCAGGACTATACTTGGTGGTGATTTCTCTAATGTGTACCTACACTCCTCCAGAAATGAAGGCTACCTAGAGGCTAAGAAACTCACAGGAGAACAGAAGTCTGAACATCACAGGAAACAATGGTAGAGCTCAGGTGAGGACATAAAGAAAACACAGACGTGCTGGGGTGTGGCAGCTGCTAGAGTGCTGGCTAGCACACGCAGAGCCCTGGGTTCTACTCTGACACCCCATAAATCAGGTGTAAGGCAGGCAGGCAGGCAGAGCAAGCCAGGGAGATGGCTCAGCAGGTAAGGTACCTGCTGCCAGGCCTAGCAACTTGAGTTCAATTCCCTATTGAAAGAGAGGACCCATAGGTTGTCCTCTGACCTCCACCTGTATGCTGTGGCAAGTGAGCGCACAGTTGCACACATGACCCTACACACACACACACACACACACACACACACACACACACACACATGGAATTTCAAAAGTAAATACATTAGCTAACCAAGACAAGTAAAAAGCAGCTGATGATGGAACACAATTCACACTGTACCTCAGGCTACACAGAGGTGTGTTGTCAACACTGGTCCCTGCCCTCTCAATGAGAGCAGCCCTCCCTGGGAGGGTGCCAAGCAATGCTGCCTACTGAGAAGAGAAGACAGAGGAGAGATCTGTGCTGAGCACAGCTGGGTGAGGCTCTTCTGCCTGTCACAGCTCTGCACCGATTTCACAAGACCAGGACATGAAGTAAGAACCCACAATGTGGCATGTGAAAGCAGAAAAGTTCAGCTGTGAGGTGCTTACTTCAACGGTGTGGTAACACCTCGAATTCTGATGTAAAAGGAAAACGTAGGGTGGTTGTGTGTGTGCATATGCGTGTGCCTGTGTGTGTGTGAAGCCCTGGGTTCTACTCCCAGCACTGTACTAGCAAGGTGTGGTGGTGCATGAAGTATTATGAGACTCTGTGAAGAAGAAAAAAAAAGGAGAAGGAGGAGGAGGGGCAGAGGGCAGGGCAGCTGGGCAGCCCAGTGGTTAAAAACACTACCACTCTTGCAGAGAACCTGAGTTCAGTTCCCAGTACCCACATCAGACAGTTCACAACTACCCGCAACTTCAATTCCAGGGCATTCTATGATCTTTTCTGGCCTCACTGAGCACCTACATTTAAATGTGTATACACACATGCAAGCACGCGGGGACACACACACACACACTTAAAATTTAAAACCACCAAGTGAGATGGATGGGTCTTGAGACTGCAAAAGGCAATTACCGAGAAGCCCCCAGAACTCACGCTACCTTGTCCACATTGGCACGGGTCTTTGCCGACGTTTCCACATACTGCACACCCCACTCCTCCGCTTTGCCCCGGGCCTCATCCACGGGCACCTGCCTCCGCTCCTCCAGGTCAGACTTGTTCCCCACGACCAATAACGGGATTTTATCTTCCTCGGACTTGACTCGGAGGATCTGTTCCCTATGGATGAGGCATGATGAACAGTGTGGTTAAGAAAGCTAAAGAGGAGCCAGCGAGATGGTTCAGCAGATAAAGGTGTCCACCTCTGAGCAGCCTGATGACTTGAACTTGACCCACAAGATGGGGAGTTGAAAAATGACTCCTCCAACCTCCACACGAGCACTGTGGTATGTGGGGCAGTGAGCACACATAAACACAAAAATAAATAAAGTGGTCTGTTATTTGGTTTTTTTAGATCTAGCACAAGCATTGGAACTCAGCTTTATGAGTAGCTGGTAATGTGCCTTTGCTTTTACAAGCGTATCTAAAAAGCTCGGGTAAGGAACTCCCCCATTTGGGAAGTATTTCAAAATGGGTCTCTACTGGGATGGGCTTTCCCACACTGGCCCTCAGCTTCCCTCCACCATGATCATCTGGTCTCTTTCCATCTGCAGATTTCTCTACCCCACACTCCTTCAAAAGAGATGTCCACACAAGAGGCCATGAGTCTGCATCCCAACGGGGATTCCAGTTTATGAGGTAAAGAAAAAGGTGGAGAAGGAAGGGAGAGTGTTTGAACACACAGGGTCCTAGGTTCCATCTCTATAGATGGGGCATGGTGGTATATGCCTGTATCCCAGGAACCAGAAGTTTCAGGGTCACCTTGGCTACATAGTAAGTTCAGGACTAACCTAGGCTACATGAGATGCTGCCAAAAACAAAAACAAGAAACCCAGGGTCTGAGAGATGGCTCAGTGGTTAAGAGCAACCTGGTTTGATTCCCAGCACCCACGTGGGACCTCACAACTGTTTGTAACTCCAGTTCCATGGATCTAATGCCCTCTTCTGGATTCTTCAGGTACTGCATGCACACTCTGCACACACATAGAGACAAAACACCCATGCACATTAAAAATAAAATAAATAAAAACCCCCATCAAACTCAAAATGCTTGATAACTTTACTACAGAGACAGGAGAGTACAAAGGCAGTGCACCCATGTACCCTGATTTAACCTCAAAATTGGATTGTGAAGAGGAAACTGTTGTGACAAGAGTACTATCCACGTAGAAACTTCCTGGTAAGATTAAAAAACCTACAAACGGGGGCAACTGCTCAAGCTGAGACCTCCTCTGTCCATGGTCTCCTCCATATACACACTACAGTTGCAGAAAATCAGGACTTTCAGCTCTTTGGAGATCTGAGACCTCCACAAGCACAGCTGGAGGTCTAGCTTACTGCCTGCCTTCTCAAATAGATCAGCTGAGTTCAATCCTGGACACCTCCCTGGCTCATTGAAGCTGCCTTCCAAATCCTGGGAAATGTTTAGCTGATTCCCTTATCTTTGGTGGGTCATCTGACTATGACAAGAAAGAACTTGTTGAATCATGGCGCCTGGGAGCAATGGAGATGGCTCAGCCAGGAAGGGGGCTTGCCACCAAGCCTGACTGCCTGAGTTCGATCTCTGGAACCCATTCAGATGGTAGAAGAGAACCAACTTCAAGTCTTCCCCTGACCACATTCCCTGTAGCATGGATACACATGCCCATGCTTGGACATGCCTGTGTTCACACATGCACATACACACACTCACACATGTACTTACACACACTGACACAGTGGTTGGAGAGATAGCTCAGTGGTAAAGAGCACCCGGACTCAATTACCAGCACCCACATGGTAGGTCAAAACCTTCTTTAACTCCAGTCCCAAGGGGTCTGATGCCCTCTTTTGGCTTCCACAGACATGTATGTGCAAACAATACACACACACACACACACACACACACACACACACACACGCAGACAAAACACCCATACACATAAAATAAATAAAAATAAAAGTAAGCCAGGAGTGGTGGCATACACCTTTAATCCTAGCACTCTGGAGACAGAGGTAAGCCAATCTCTGAGTTCAAGACCAGCCAGGTCTACCAAGGGAGTTCCAGGCTCATCAAACAACCAAAATAAGTAAACAAACACTTTTTTAAAAGATATGTCTAGAAAGATATGCACAAAGAGATGGAAGCAACCGTGGATAGAAGTGTACCAAGATTCAGAAAATGCTGTGGCAGGGTTCTTCTTTATCACAGGCCAACCTTCTCCATTCTGCTCAGTCTCAGATCCTGGAGCCCCAGCCCCACAGGGGGTCAAGGATCTCTCCCCATCAAACACACCTGAACTCGGCTGTGGCCGTGAAGGACTCGTGCTCGGTGATGGAAAACACAAGCAGGAAGCCTTCTCCACTTCGAAAGTAATTGTCTCGGATGGCCGCATAGTCCTCCTGGCCAGCTGTGTCCAGGATGTCTATCTGGACCTCTTCTCCGTCGAGAACCACCTTCTTTCTGTAACTGTCGGCTTTGGTGGGCTCATAGTCTTCTACAAACTAGGCAGAACAGTCAGAATTAAGGAGTACAGGGGGCCTTGAGTCTACATCTCAATGTCTTAATATCAGCTTGGTATTGGCAGAGAGCCTGGAGGCCCTGAAAAATACAAGCCTGCCTGCCTGCTTCCTTCCATCCTTCCTTCTTTCTTCCTTACCTTCTGAGACAAAATCACAGTCACACTACGTAGCTCAGGCTGGTCTTGAACTCCTGAACCTTCTAAATGCCCCACCATCTTTGGGTGTGGGAGATTATGTTGTTCCATTGTAAATAACTGTCCCACCTACTGGTTTAATAAAAAGTGCTGATTGGCTAAAGGCAGACAGGAAGTGTGGGCGGGGCTACCAGACTAAGAAAACTCTGAGAACAGGAAGCACAGAGCAGAACACCGGAGAGAAGCAGGAGGAAGCAGAGGACAACCATGCTGCTGTGAGAAAAGGTACCGAACCCCAGGGCTGAACAGGTTAAGAGTCATGGGTTAGATTAAGGGTACAGAATTAGCAAGTTATATGCCTGGGCCTTAGGCCGCTCAGCCTAAAACTATTGTAAGCATCTGTGTGTCTCTGCGGGTCTGTGTGTTAGTGGGTCCCAACCTTGAGGTTAGGCCCAAAAGTCCGGGCCAGAATCCACATACTACATTTGGGATCCCTTCCTTTCTTGATAGTTATGAGTTGAACTTTTTTTTTTTTCTTTAAGGCTTTCAACAATAGGAAGCGATAGCCACATTTTACAGATTAGAATGCCAAGCACCAAGCAGAATTGGTGATAGTACTGTCAATACAGTGTAGTATAAAATTATAATACAATGGAAAAGGTAAGACGTGGAAGCCTGTATTCATAACGAACAGAAGTACAAAAATAATACCAAAGGAACAAGATGCCTAGAATAAAACCAGCTGGGGGATGGGAGAGGGCTTAGTGGGTAGTGCTGATGAGCAAACACCAAGTTTGATCCCCACATTTAAAAACAACAAAAAGCAGAGGCTAGAGAAATGGCCCCTGCAGTTAGCAGTACATACTGCTGCTCACCTAGAGGACCCAAGATTGGTTCCCAGCACCCTTGGGAGGCTCACAGTTGTCTGTAATTCCAGCTCCAGGGGATCTGATGCATTTAGCCTGTATGAGCACCTGCTCTCACATGCACATACCCCACAGTTACAGGCATACATAATTAAAGATAATAAAAATAAATCTTTAAAAATAGCAGACATGGGAGTAGTGTATGCTTATAATCCCAGTACTGGGATGTGAAGATGGTGGACACTGGAACACACTGGCCAGTGGACCTGGGCCAATGAGATACCTTGACTCAAAAAACAAGGTGGGTCATGACTGAGGCACATTACCTGGGGGTGTTCTCTGACCTCCATAGGCACATAAGCACATGTACACACATGCATGTACACACCCATACACATGCATCTGCATACATGAACATGCACATACACATGTAAATGAATAAATAAACAAATCCAGCCAAGCAGTGAAAGTAGACCCGTGAGAACCTTATTACCTTGAAGTAGAGAAGGCCTTTTTTAACTATGACTCAAAGTCCAGAAGCCATGTAAAAAAAAAATTGATAAATTAGATTCCTCAGGGATGAAAGACAACAGAGCACAGCACAAACACAAGCACTAAACAGAACAAGATCTGGACCACAGGGCCCAGAGCTCTCCTCCTCCCTAACACATGGGGGATCAACACCCAACAGAGAGAGCCTCAAAAGCCAACAGCAAGGAGGGATGCTCCTTCACAGCACAAAGGAAGGGGACAGAAGAGAGAACAGGAGGGAGGGGAGAGGGGAAGTGCAGGGGGAGGGGAGGAGAGAGCAGAAGATGGGGGAGGGGAGAAGATGGGGGAGGGCAAAGGAGAGGGGAGAAGAGAGAGCAGGAGAAGGAGAACTGACACAGAGTTTGAGGAGAGGACAGGACCATCCTTGAGAGGGATTTGTCAATATCCAATAAAATGAGAAGTACTTTATCCTCTGCCCATGCTGGCCCACAAATCAAAGAAGTCACTGTAGCACCCAGTGGCATCACAAAAGATGAAGGTCTACCCAAATACTCAGCTAATGGCTGGTTACTCAACTATACTACTGCAAAAAAGGAAACAGGAAGTATATACAGGTGTGTGGAAAACGGACATACAGCCTGTCCTCCTGCAGGAGGGTCACTAAGGAGAGTAGAGACTGTTACATATGTATGTAAGGATTTATGCACAAAAAGATGATACAAATTCAAAAACGCTAAAAAGAAAAACAGAAGCAAATTAGCCTTCCTAAATGTTTATTTGGTAATGATGACACAGAAAAGATTAATTTATAAGACTTTAGCCAAATATTTTGATAAGATTTACTCCCTTTAGAAAATTGAAAATTTACAATGTGTGTGTGAGAGAGAGATGTATGTGGGTAGGAGTGGGGGGGAGCGCATGCCAAGGTAGTTATGTAGAGGTCAGAGGTCAACCTCAGGCATCAGCCTTCATCTCCCACCTTGTTTCTGAGGCAAGGTCTTTCTTCCTTTTACTTAACACTGTGGGCATACAGGGCTGGCTGGCCCAAGAGCTTCTGGAGTCTCCTATCTGCACCTCTGATCTTCCCATAGAAGTACTGGAGTTATAGATGCTACTGCAGCCAGCTTTTCCATAGACTCTAGGGGTTCAAGCTCAGGTCCCCACACGTGCCTGGTGATTCCAGACACTTGCATGGCGACTGCCTTACCCACGTGGCTGTCTCAGATGGTCCTGGCACTCCAGAGCTGAGGCAAAATGACTGCAAGCTTTGGGGCCAGCCTGAGCATCTAATGAGACTGTGCCTCAAAATACATCTCCCATAATGCTCATGGCAGCACCCTAATTGAACACACAATAGACATGAAACTAGATGGGGGACCTTTAAGACTAAGAAGTGATATATGTATAATATATATGTATAGTGTATAATAGACATTAATTGGGAATATGACTCAAATAGATTATATTCATATATGAAGCTATCAAAAAATAAATTTGAAGTGTTTTTTAAAAACAAACAATGAGGGATAGAAGCTGGGCATGGCGGCATACACCTTTAATGTCAGCACTTGGAGGCAAAGACAAATGAATCTTGAGGCCAGCCTGGTCTACATAGCAAGTTCCAGGACAGCTAAGGCTACACCAAAACCAAACTGAAGGCTGGAGAGATGGTTCAGTGATGAAGACCACTTTCTGCTTTTGCAGATCTCCCAGATGCCTTCATCTGGCCTCCATGTCTACCAGGCACACAGGTGAAATACTCAAATGCATAAAGTAAAAAAATACATTAAATATAGATGCATTCACTAATTATAACAATTATTATTATATATCTCTCTCCCCTCTTTCTTTCTAGGGAGGGGGTGCTGTTGTTTTGGAAGATTTTGGAACTGTTAGAGGATGATGCCTTCAGAAAATTGTCACTAGGTTTGAGTTGGGGTTTGATAGTCTACAGCACTTCCTGTTCACTCTCTGCTTCCTGAGTGTGGTTGCAATGTGACCAGCTGGCCCCTGCTCCCTGCACACTGTGACCTCCCCAACATAACAGATGACATCCCCAGGAAGTATGAGCTAAAATAAGCCCCCTTTCCTTTAAGTGGCTTTTGTCAAGGCTGACTGTCACAACAGGACAATTCATTAGTTTATATTTTTGTCTTTTCACACAGGGCTTTGCTATGCAGCCCAGGCAGGCCTCTAACCTGCAATCCTCCTGCCTCAGCCTCTTGAGGGTTGGGATTACAGGTATATGACACCATACCTGCTTGCATTGTACATGATAAAATAGTGAACTTGGAGGCAGCAAGATGTTTTAGTGGACGCTTGTCTCCAAGCCTGAAAACATGTGTTTGAATCCTAGGACCCACATGGTGGAGACTCCTCTATGCTGCCCTCTGACATCCAGGGTGCTGAGACGTGCACACATTCACACAGACATACACAATCAACTTTTCTTTAAAAAAAAAAAAAAAAAAAAAAAAGCATAAAACATCCAGACAAGGCCTTCCTGGTCTCTCCCTGCCTCAACTGTGATGAGGGCAACTCTTAGACTTCAACAGGATTCAGGCTCTGCATGAACTTGATCTCACAATTGGCACAAGAACTACAGGAACCTTCTCTCTGTTCCCCACAGCTCTGCCTCGCTGAGATTTATCTCTACTTAAGCTCCGGGCTGAAACCTGGTTGCCAATGGAAATGTTAAGAAGGCCCAGGGTTGCGGGGGTGGCTCATTTGGTTAAAGTGCTTGCCTTACAATCAGAAATCCCGGGTTCAATTCCCAGACCCTCGATAGTAATCTGGGCATGGCATCCCAGACGCTTACGGGCAGTCAGGCCAGAGAGCACCAGGACAGGGAGAGTCTGTCTCAAAAACAAGGTGGATATTCCCTGAACAATAATAATTAAGGTTGTCCCCTGGGCTTCCACATCACTCCAAAGTTCTTAGGGGCCTGTGGTGAGGCAGAGGATGGTGATGAATGTGCACAGCAGAAACTAGGAAGCAGGAAAAAACCAGGAAGGCCTGGGATTCTAATATCTCTTTTAAGGACACTTCCTATGACCTAACTTCCTCTGGCTGAACTCTACTTTCTCAGGTACTTCAGGCTGAGGGTCAGGTTTTCAACACACATTCAAGACTCAAACCACAGCCTGGAGCTGGGGAGTAGCTAGGTTGGTAAAGCATTCACTTCTTATAGACAAATCCCCCTTCACCCCCAGAGCCTCATGAACCAGGTAAGGTGATACTCGCCTATAATCCCAGCAGGGGGCAGCTGGAGGGTCAGAAGTTCAAGATCATCCTTGGCTACATGGTGAGTCCAAGCCAGCCTGGGCTACATGTGACTGTCTTTAGGAGAAATGGCCCAGTGGTGAGTACCTGCTGCTCTTGCAGATAACAGTTTAGTTCCCAGAACCCACATCGAGCAACTCACAACTGCCTATAACTTCAGGAAATTGGACATCGTCTTCTGGTCTCTGAAGGCAGCCACAGTCTTCTACACACTCCCACCCCACACAACACACACTTTCCCATATACACATAAACTAAAATAATAAAACTTTAAGTTACAGCACCTATAGAGACCTTTCTCTTTTGTTGTCCTTCATATAGGAAGTACACACAACACTGACAGTGTGTGTGGAGAGATGCCTTCCATTTCTACTTCAGCTAAAATCACCACCCTATCAGCAGCTGGGATCTTCTGCTGAGACGTCCTGCCCCTGAAGCTATTGGAGAACTCATGGACAAACTGAGCAACGGCACAGACGCAGATGAAGCGGACAATCAGCAGCTGGGATCTTCTGCTGAGATGTCCTGCCCCTGAAGCTATTGGAGAACTCATGGACAAACTGAGCAACGGCACAGACGCAGATGAAGCGCACAGACGCAGATGAAGTGCACAGACGCAGATGAAGCGGACACACAATGACACAGTCACCTGGGGAGGGTGTGACCTGGGGAGGGTGTGCCCTGGGGAGGGTGTGCCCTGGGGAGGGTGTGACCTGGGGGAGGGTGTGACCTGGGGACGGTGTGACCTGGGGAGGGTGTGCCGGCATCTCTTACCTCGTCATACATGAACTGAAGCGTCAGGGCTGACTTTCCGACCCCTCCACTGCCCACCATGATGACCTTGTGAAGAGCCAGGGAGCCCTGGCTTTTGGCCTTGTTAGCAGCCATCCTGCTGGTCTGAGGAGGTGACTCACGACAGATGGCCCAGAGCTACAGGTGACAAGAAACAGGAACTTAAAGATGGTGTGCATTCTATCCAATCAAAATTAAACAACCAGCTGCCATTCCCGCGCTTTACATATTTTCTTTTTTATTTTAAATTATGTTGTCTGTGTGTGCCTGTGTGTTTGTGTACATGAGAGCAGTACCCTCATAGACCAGAAGAGGGTGCTGAATCCTCTGGGCTGTTGTTGGGGAACAGTGTCAGTCCTCTGAGCCCAAAGCCATTTCTCCAGTCCTCCCCTGCACTTCAGAAACACTTAACCCATTCCAACAGAGAAGGGCCTGGAGAGAAACGCTGTGCACGACAGTCTTACAACTCCTTAGTCATCACCCAGGGGGAGCCAGGATAAGGCAATGACAAGAAAGGAGAAATGGCAGTGTCCCAAGCCTGCATCACTACGGAGGGTGGTCTAGGGCTCCTGCCTTTACTCCCAGCACTCAGGAGGCAGCTGCCCTTAGTCTCAGCACTGGAAAGGGAGGGACAGGAGAATGCCTGGGTGGCCCGAGTCTAGCCTACTGTGTGAAGTTCCAGACCTAAAAGACTTCACCTAAAAGTAGAAAGCACCTGAATAATGACATTTAGGGCTGTCTTCCAACCTCCACATGCACACACACACACCATCTCCTTCCTCCCCATCCCCCCATTCTCTACATCCCCACTCTCATCTCCCCACCCTCCCCTCCCTGTGACTCACACACATTTTTAAATGACAACAACCTCCACAGAGCTTCCAGAAGGTGAATAGGTCAACTGTTTGATCCAGTATTTGGGAATAGGAACTTAAACAGGTGCTATGGAGGACATTTGGGGCCTTCGATCTCCAGCTCTGTGTCATCACTTCCCTCTCTCCTTACCCCTGTGCCTGTAACCCCCCCCCCCCAACACATACACATGTGCATGCCGCACCATGACTATGCAAAGAGTCAGAACTGAAGCCACTTCTCATTTGAGAAATTAAGACCCTAAAGGAGCCATCTTCAAGCACAGAGCAGATTAGTGAACTGGTGACAGGGCAGATAAAAACGCTTGTCACCAAGCAAGACAATGTGGGCTCAGTCCCCAGAACCCACACTGCTGAAGGAGATAACCAATTCCCACAAGTTGTTTTCTGATGTCTACACATGTGCCATGGCATGGGCATACCCTTCATACACAAAATAAGTATGTATTTTAAGAGAACGGATTAAAAGAGCCAGGTCTTGTACTACATACCTTTAATCTCAATACTCTGAGTCTGAGGCTAGCCTTGCTCACTAGGCGAGTTACAGGCCATCCATGGCGACATAGTGAGAACCTGTCTCACAAGTGAGGGAGTGTGGGGGAGGGGACAGGACTAAACTAGAGATGGCTCAGCAGTTAAGAGCAGCCCCGGTTTGATCCCCACATCTATAAGGAAATGCACAGCCGTCTGTAACCCTGGTCCCAGGTGATCTGATGCCCTCTCTGGCAGTCAAAAACATCCATATGCATAAACAAATTAAAGTTCTGGATGAATAAATTAGAAGAACTAATATTCTAATGACAACGCAGAGGCGCTTTTGGTCATCAGAGCCCAATGCAGGGGCATTTCCCAGAAAAGCTGTAGCCACAGCCTCCTCCAAAGTGAAGTGACTGACCTGTAAAGCATGTCACAGCCTGGGACACACAGAAAGCCACAAAACCTCTGCGTGGATGCAGGCGAAGCTCACCACTGGGGGGAGCAGCACACTCCCATCCTGGCCTCCAACACCAGGGGACAAAGCGGAGAAGTCAGCACACACCAGCTACAGGACTTCCCAGATGGGCATTTTAATACATGACCTCATCAACTCTAACAGAAACAAAAGCCTCCAAGAAAAAACAACACCATCGAAAGACCTGGTGGATGAAGCGAGAGTAACAGCCTTTAATTCCAGAACACTAGAGTACAGAAGAAAACGACCACAAGTTCAAGGTCATTGTCAACTATATAGAGCCGTCAAGGCTGGGATACATTAAGACCCTGTCTCAAACTTAAGAAAAAAAAGTTAAAGTCAGGTGGACTTGAAAAAGAATTACTCAGATTACCTAAAACACTGTGTGTATGTTTGTATAGTGTGAATGTATGTATGTGGTATACACATGTATGTATGTGGTATACACGTATATAGAGTATGTGCATGTGTGTATGTGTGTGCACAGTGTGTATAGTGTGTGTGCATGATTCTGTGTGTAGAGTGTGTGCATGGCTAGGTGGGTGTATCTATGTGTATATGTGTATGTGTTCAAGTAAGTATGCACAGTTTGTGTTCATGTGTGTATAGTGTGTATGCATATGTCTGAGTTCATGCATGTATTTGGATGTTTATGTGTGCTGTGTATGTATATGCATAATATATATAGTATGCATGTGGTGTATGTACAGTATGCAGTGTGTTTGTATGTATACAGTATGTGTATAGTATATTTGTGAGTGTTAGAGTGTGTTATAGTGTGTCTAAGTGTGTGTGTTTGTATGTGTGTGCTCGCATGTGTATGTATAGTGTGTGTGCATACATAGTATGTGGAGGCCAGAGGTTGACATCAAATATTTTGCCATTCTTCATCATATTTTTAAAATCTGAGTGTGTGTCTATGTTGTTTCTACCACAAATATGTAGGTGACCTCAGAGGCCAGAAGAGGGCATCTGATCCCCTGGAACTGAAGTCATAAGCAACCATGAGCCACCCCACCTGGGCTCTGGTAACTGAATGGGGTCCTTTAGAGGAGCAGCAAGTGATCTTAACTGCCCAGATATCTCTTTGCTTCTTCAACCTTTTTTAAAATTATTTTTAATTTTTTGAGACAGGGTTTCACTCTGTAGCCCTGACTGGTGTGGAGCCATCATATAGACCAGGTTGGCCTTAAACTCACAGAGATCCTCCTGACCAAGGCAACTTACAGAATGAAGGGTTATTTGGCTCACAGTTCCTGAGGCAGAGTGCTTCATGGCAGAAAAGCATGATAGTAGGAACAGAGGCTGGCACAGGTGAGGCTCATGGCTTGAACCAGGAGGAAGCATACACAGAACTAGGCTGCCCTAGGCCCTGGCTGTCCTAGAACTCACTCTGTAGATCAGGCTGGCCTCAAGCTCAGAGATCCGCCTGTCTCTGCCTCCTGAGTGCTGGGATCAAAGGCTGTGGCATTCACCTTAATCTTTTCAGGCTCTCACTGAACCTGAGCTCACTGTTTCTACTTAGCTCAAGGGAGCTATCTCCACTGCTCGAGTAGTAGAGTCAGGGATGTGGCGGCTGTGCCTAGCTTTTCACATTGGTTCTGGGGAGCTAAACACTGGTCTTCACCCTTGCACAGAAAACCAACTGTCAAGCTGTATTCTTCATGGGCATGGTTTTGTTTGTTGGTGAGATGTTGGCTTTATTTTTCTTTTGTGACAGGGCCTCACTGTCACTCGGGCTGGCCTGACTCAGGATTCTCCTGCCTCAGCCTCCTGAGTGCTGGGAATACAGGAATGCAGCACCACACCTGGCCTGGTATTCACCGTTAACTGTGCATTTCTGGCTAGTATTCCCATTTATACATTCTAGTATGTAAAGACTTCGAGGTCACATGGCTAGTTTTGCAAGTTATTTTTCAGGTACTTTATCTGTTTTTGAACTCAAGCAGACTGAACATAATTCATCGTTTTCTTGATGACTTGGGGTCCCTTAGCATTAGTGTTGGTTCGAGGTTTGGCTTCAGGCTGCTCAGAGTCTAGGGCATAGACATGCTCTCTTCTCCCTTGGCACATCTCTGGGTTCCTGCCCACACCAGGCACCACCCCACTCCCCTGCACTAATTACGTACTCTAATGAGTGAAATAAGCAATTAACAAGATAATTAAGCACATCTGAGCAGGGATAGAAATAGAAGGAATGGGGGTACAGATGCCCCACAAGGCTGAGATTCGGGAACTTGAAAATACCTTTGGCCTCTTTACAGCCATCAACCATTTCATGCAGAGCTGAGACTGGCAAATGGGGTTGGAACTCCACACCACCTAAGTGTCCATTACTTCTCAGTCAGCCTGTTTCTGTGAACTTGATGGAAATGAACCAACATTTGTCTGGGCTGGAGGCGGGCGTCCTCTCAAACACCCGCAGACAACAATTATGCACTACATATATGTACTTAGTATGTACATGTGGTATGTGTGTGTGCATGTGTTATATGTACTTTGTAGTGTGGGGTATGCACAGATACACATGTATATGTATATGTGAAGGAGAGAAGTGAACACTGGGTCTCTCTCCTCAGTCATTTGCCACTTTTACTTTTAATTTTTTTAAATTACATAATTTACTTGCTGTGTGTATGTGCACATGTATACACACATGCCACAGCACATGTGTGAAGGTGGACAGCTTGGAGTCTATTCTCTCTTCTACCACTCTGGTAGACAAGCTTTGCAGGAAGCCATATCACCAGCCCCTACACCCTTGCTTTTGGGGGCAGGGTTTCCTGGAGACCCTGAAATAAACGTAAGGATCCCCATGTCTGCGTTCCCAGTGCTGGGGTTACAGATACACACAGCCATACCTGGCTTTCTCCAGGCTGGGCAGATCTGAGCTCAAGCCTCAAGCTTCTGCGGCAGTCTCTTACCAGAGGAGCAATTTTCCTAGCACCACTTACTCCTAGGTTTCGTTTGCTTTTGTTTTATTTTAAATAAAGTCAATTTCTCTGTAGGAATTAATCACCAATGAAGTCTCTGCTCCGAGTCCAAAATGCGGACAGGGATGTGGCTAAGTCCATACAGTGCTTTCCTAGCTCCCCCACACCACATAACCTCATGTGGAGGCACACACCTAACAATCGGAGTGCTCTGAGGAGGCGGCAGGAAGACACAAGTTCAAGCTTACCTCCGCTGACAGGAGCCATACCAGGAGGTACATGAGACCTTGTCCGTCTCACCTCGTACATTAGATGTGAGTAAATGCGCATGAGTGCTGGGGCCCACAACAGCCAGGGGCACTCGATCCCCTAAACTGAAGTTACAGGCAGTTGTGAGCCACCCTGTGGGTACCGGGAAGACGTGCTGCTAGCCTCCTGGTCATCCCTCCAGCCACAAGATCTAGTTTTTGTTGGTACACGCAAATCAGAAGTAACTCAAGTTGAGAGATTTCCAAAGCAGGCCACAGCTGCAGCTGCCTTCCTAAGGTCAGGGAGGGTCCTAGGACCCTGTCACAGAGTCACTTCCAACACACCCACCTCCTGGCCTGGATCTAAAGATAAGGAACTGTTTCCTGTTTAGGCCACAGAGTCCATATACTGTGGCTGATTTTCCTTTTATTTTTGCAGGTAACCATTCCAGAAACACAGCCTTTGACTCTAAAACAAAACACCATCAACTGACCATTCAAATGAGCCATGGAATGACTGGAGAACATGAGAATAGGTATGGAAATAAACACACACACACACACACACACACACACACACACACACACACACACGTAATAAAGACACTGAAAAAGACAAGACTAGTTCAAGAAAGAACCAACATTGTTAACTACTTAACCCATAGAGAGAATAAGAGGACAAGGAGGAAGAGGAGGAGGAAGGGGGAGGAAGAGGAGGAAGGGGAGGAGGAAGAGCAGGAGGAGGAGGCAGCTGCAGCTATAGGGAGCCTGGTAAGAGGAGTATTTGCTGATCAGGCAGCAGTGAGCTCCAGTGATCCAGCATCCTCTCCTGGTCCCTAGGACACCTGCACACATGTCTCTCTCTCTCACACACACAGACACACACACACACACGTATACATAATATCTCTTAAAATAATAATAACATTTAGAAATAAGAGATACTTGCATAGTCTAAATTACCCTAATTCTGAGGTATACCTCACAGAACCATTCTCTTAAATATTATCACATTTATTTTATTGTGGTGGGACTGAAAGGAGCATGGGCATGTGTGTGCCACACTCATGTGTGGGAGAGAACAGCCCACAAGAGTTGGCTCTTTCCTTCCACCAGAAGGGACTCAGAGCAAACTCAAGTCGGTTTTTTAGTTTGTTTGTTTGTTTTTCTCAGTGAAACCCCGGCTGTCCTGGAACTCACAGAGGTCCACCTGCCTGTCTTCTCAGTGCTGGAATTAAAGGTGTGTGCCATCACCACCCAGCACCCATTAATCTACTGATTACAGAGAATAAAGGTAGCAAACATGGATAGTAAAGTTGGATAATACGTTGATTAACAGATCAAAACAGATCCAAATTAACATGACCAGTGTAGGGCTGGTGGGTATCTTGAGCCTCCAGCTATGTTCTGAGAAGGACATTTAGCTATGAGGACACATCAAACAAGTCCTGTTTAAGCTGTGTGCTTTAAAAATATGTATGCTTTAAAAATATTGCTGGTTCTGCAGAATAGAAACTGTTCCAGTTAAAGCAAATTAAAGAAGCTTTTTTGGCTGAAGGCGAAGCATAATCCCAGACTATCATGCCACATGTGTGGTGCTCACCTGTAATCTCAGTATTCTTAACCCTGTCATGGCACAGCTGACACAGTCCACTGTGCATTGCTAGGCTCTTTCTCCACCACTCAGCAAACACTGGGCATAGGTGGAGAACACATCCCTTCGACAGCTCATAAAACTAGTGCTGTTGCAGATCTGTCTCCGGGAGCAGGTTATTCTTCAAGGCCCAAGGAGCCAGCTCTGCCACATTCGCAGGGGCAAATCACAGGATGGGAACCATAGTATTTCAAAGCAAGTACTAGGGGCCAAAGACTCAGCCAGTTAAGTGCCTGCCACACAAGCAGAGGGATCCAAGTTCAGATTCCTAGAACTCACAGAGAGCTGGATGCAGAAGCCTACATTTGTCACCCCAATACTCCAAGGTGAGATGGGAGGCAAAGGAGGGGATCCCCAGCAGCTCACAGGCCAGCTAGCCTGGAGTATGCAGCAGCAAACAACAGAGCCTGCCTCAAGCAAGGTGGAAGGTGAGAACTCACAGCCAAGGAGTCCGGTGACTTCTCATACACTATGGCACATGCCCAGACAAATACACACAGACTACACGGTCACACACACACACACAGAGAGACAGAGAGAGACAGAGTGGGGGAGAGGGAGGGAAGGAGAGATGAATATTATTGGCAAAGATATAAATCCCATGTGTTGAGATGTAAGTGTGCAAGAAAGTGATGTTTTTGGTGTTTACATACAATGCAACAATACGGAAAAATCCACTAAGTGGAAATATTTGTACAAATTATGAAAGAGCCCATGTTTAGCATATACGGCTACTACAAAGGAACATCCCTACCCACCGTCCAGAATGTATGTAAACATGCACATACACACAAAAGGAAATATGAAAAATCTGTACAAGTATGCAGGACGTGAGTTCAAATCCCCAGAAGCCATGTAGAAAGCTGGTGTGTAGCTTGAGTGCCTCTAATCCTAGCTGTCCTATGGGGAGATGGAAGGCAAAGAGGAAAATCCCCAGAAGCTCCAGGGATGGCTAACTTGAGTATGTAGTGGGGAAAACCACAGAGACCCTGCCTAAAAAAAGAAAAGCAGAAGGTGAGGGTGCACACCCAGAGGCTGTGCAAGGTGAGGGCGCACACCCAGAGGCTTGATGTGGGAATGCCTTTCTGTATGCTGTGAATCTCAATCTTTAAATAAAGGAGCTGTTTTGGGCCATGACAGGCACCATAGAAGAAGTAGGAGGAGAAACCAGAGCATAGGTAGGAGAAACAGGGCGGAGTCAGGCAGATCAAGCAAGCCACCCAAGGAGCAACATGTAAGGAACACAGGTGAGTCACGGGCCATGTGGTAGACAGATTAATAGAAATGGGTTGATTTAAGATGTAAGAGCTAGCTAGCAATGTGCCTGAGCCATAGACCAAACAGCATGAAGTTAATATAAGCGTCTGAGTCATTTTTTGGGGGCCTGAACAGCAGCAGCCAGCTGCTAAGGGGTCTGGCGCGGCAGGGTCTGGGCCGCCCAGGACCAAGAAACACCAATGCAACAGAGGCTGTTCTCTGACTTCTTTCCACATGTGTGCTGCGCTCGTGCAAAACACACAGCACTAAATTTTAAGCAGCTCTACAGTAACTGAATGCCAAGGCAAATTCCAGGTGCGTGCTGACTGGCTTTCTGTCAAATTGACACAAGCTAGTTATCTGAGAAGACAGGATCTCAACTAAAAAAACGTCTCCATAAGATCAGGCAATCGGCAAGTCTACAAGGCATTTTCTTAATTGGTGGGAGAGGGTCCAATCCATGGTGGGTGGTGCCATCCCTGGGTTCCATGAGAAAGCACGCTGGGTGAGCAGCACCTCTCCATGGCCTCTGCATCAGTTCCCACCTTGGCATCCCTCAGTGGATTGTGACTCGGGGCATACTACCCTTTCACCCCCAAGTTGCTTCTGGTTGTGGTATCTCATGTACTCCACACTAGGACAACTTTTAGATTTTATTAGACCACTTCCTGCTACAACCAAATTATAAACATCTCAACTGGAACGAGTCTCACGAATGGGTCTCTCCACAAATAGCCTGCCTCAATATGAAGTAACGCTAGGATTTTCAGGCTTGTAAAGTCAAACCTCGGGGCTGGGGCTCCCAACAGCTCCACTTCAAAAATACACATCTGTAACCCCGGCACTGGGAGGGTACAGACAGGCTGCAGACAGGTAGAGCCCAGAGCCAACCTAGCCAAACTGGAGAGCGCCAACTTCAAAGAGAGATCCTGACTCAAAAAATTAGATGGAGAACGACAGGAGACAGCTGACTTTGGCTCCTGGCCTCTCGCATGCAGGTGCACAGGCATGCACACCCGCAGACATAAACCATAAATAAAACAATAAATAAACGGAAAAGGACAATATTTTAAAACCACCCCATTTGTTACCTTGAAGGAGACAACTTGTTATTTTAAAAATCAGTATTCAGAAGGCAAAGGATCAGGAGATCCAGGCCAGCCTTGCACATCTAATGAGGTCTTGTCCCCAAACAGAAAGGAAGACAGGAAGAGGGAGGGAGGAAGGGGAGAGAAGCAGGTTGGTTGGAAGGTGAGGTATTTCATCAGGAACATGTCCCAGTTCAGTTCCCAGCATGCATGTCAGATTGTCTAACTCCAGCTCCAGGGAGTCCAAAACCATTCTCTGGACTCCACTGGCACCTGTACACACACACACACACACACACACACACACACACACACACACACACACACACACACTTTAAAGACCTCTTTTTTGTTTTAAAGGAGGAAAACATAAAATGGCCATTGACACAAAAAATAAATGAGGCTTCACGGACAGGAAAGCAGCTGACAGCATTCTACTCCAACAGCGGGAGCCCAGGGCCTTTGGCTCTGTTTCTCTCAGTGTGCGGACTCTGCCTCTTGGCATCCCTTGAACTACTGGTGAAATACAGCTGCCAATCTGCAAAATTTGATACCCTGGAAGTACACTGTTGTTCAGTGTCTTCAAAAACATCCAATTTTGGGTTCATTTTTAAAGATTCTTTTTATGTTAATTATGTATCTATGTGGAAATAAGGACTGCAGGTGCCCATAGGGGCCAGAAAAAGGTGTTGGGTGCCCTAGAGCTGGAGTTATAGGTGGCAGGTAGCTGTGAGCCACTCCATGTGGGTACTGGGAACTGAACACGTGCTCTGAACCACTGAGCCATCTCTCCAGTCCTCAAACATTTCATTGCTAACATCCTTTTAAAAAGAGATTTTTACATGCAAGTTCAAATTTCACTAGAATATTCTATAAAGTTCTGAGAAAGGTACCAGCCTCCAAGCCAACACCATGGGAAGGCAGGTCAAGGTCTAGTTCTTAAAGGAAGAGGAGGAGGGGTAAGGCAGGAAGATTTCTCCCTCCCAGGCCATCCCCGTGTTCAGCAGTTGACCAGAAGCCAGTAACCTCCTTGAGCACAACATCCACACTCCCTACACTCCGTGTGGTCAAGCGGCTCATTCCATCAGGCTCAGTCACTGCCCATGTCACAGGGCACCTGGAGAAATAGATAGACGAGCATTCTCAGGTCAAGTGTCTCCATGAGCAAGGCTCACTCATGCCTTCCTTCTTCTGAAAAACTAAGCTCAATTGTCTTCAGAAGTGTGTGTGTGTGTGTGTGTGTGTGTGTGTGTGGTATGGGTGAGTGCGTGCACACACATGCATGAGTGTGCACATGAAGGAACAAGGCCGAGGTTGTTCCTTAAGTGACATCCATGTGTTTCACTGACCTCTAGAACTCCACAGGGGAGATAGGCCAGCCAGTGTGCCCTAGGGATCCAGCTGTTTCCACCTCCCTAGCCCCACCACACCTAGCTATTTTACATGCACTCTGGGAATCAATTCAGGCCCTCCTGTTTGCATAGCAAGCAATTTAGTGAATGAACGACACCCTCAGGCCTAATTTATTTATTAATGTTGAATGCCTGAACATTCTTACTTATGCTACACCACATGCACGCAGTCCCTGCAGAGGTCAGAAGAGGACATCAGATTCCTTCGAACTGGAGTTACAGGAAGTTGTGAGCTGCCATGTGGGTGCTGGGAATGTAATCCAGACCCTCTGCAGGAGCAGTAAACACTCAGCCTCTGGGCCATCTCTCCAGCCACCACCAGTATTTGCTTTTGAGATAGGTCTCAATTCTTAGGCTTACAAGATCCTCCTGACTTAGCCTCCTGAGTACCGATACACCTCTGAACCAGCTTGTAAAAAATGGATTTTAGTTTTACTGTCAAAGGTGACTAGCTGCTAAGGACCAATAATATTTCATAAATTTCCCCGCCTCTCTCTTTTATGCAGAGAATTCAAATGTTTTCATCTCCCTTACTTTGTAAAACTTTTGTCTGCCTGCCCCACCACCTTATGAATTCCTAGAAATTGATGGCTAGGAGCAGCTGACTCATGACCCTGTCCCTTCATTTACTTCTGGCTGCCTTCTTTTTTAGCCATCTGGGAGTGGACTATGAGGCAGAGCCACAGCCAATGAGAAATAGCCAAGCTCCTCCTTTCCATAGGGGTAAAAGACAGGGGCCATCTGGCCATGTATGCCGCTTGCTATCCTGACATGTGTGGTGGCACACCTTCGTTGCAAAAAAGGGAATTGCTCAGCAGTTAAGAGCATTGGCCTCTCTTTCAGAGGGCTCAGGGTTCAACTCCAAGCACCCACATGGTGGCTCACAACTGTCTGTAACTCAGGTCACAGAGGATCAAATGCCCTCGTCAAGCCTCTGCAGGTATTGTATGCACATGGTGTACAGCCAAACACACAGGTAAAGCAACCACAAACATAAAAATAAATAAAATGAAGAAAAGAAGAAAATGTCTTGCTGGGTCACTTTCATTGTGTGTTTCTTTTTTAACACCGAGAATATTCTTCTCCAAACAAGTTCTTAGGCATTTTGGTTGCACCCTCAGCTCTGACGTCTTTTCTCTTCCGGCCTAGGCAGTGTGTACAGCGAGAGGACCTGCTTCCTCTGCCAAGGTTGGGGGTGTTGGGGGGGGCAGTACTAGTATAGGGCTCTGCTGGGCCAGCACACCCTGAACACAGCTCTGCCTCCACTGGGATGGGCACGAGGACATCCCGTACTTCCCCACGAGCGGGTCTCTGGGCTCAGCACTTCATCTACCTTGGCAATGACTGACCCACTGTCTCCAAGCCCTCCGTGAAAAGATTAAAAAAGAAAGGGTCGTGCCAGAGTGTGCCGGCAAGGAAACAAGCCACGTGCAACAGAACTCGTGCAAGGAGTTTTCTGGGGGAGGGGGAGAGCGAAAGAGTTAAAGGCTGTGTCGGAGTGGAGACATGAGAGAGGCAGGTGGACAGGCAGAACAGGGAAGAGACAGAGAAAGAAGAGCGGCAAGAGAGAGAGAGCTGTGCCTCGTGGGCACTCTTAAGGGTCACATGTAGCATAGCTGACCGTGGGGAGGCGCTGGTGACAGGATGATGATGATGATGTGGCACAGCGGGCATTCCAGCATAGCACAGAAGAGCATTCATTCTTCTGTTCTAAGAATGTCCCTCTAAGCTTGTCCCTAGGACTCCACAACTTACACATATGCTATTGGCTTCCTTGTGCCCAGGCAGATTAGTGTCCTCCGCCTCCTGGCCACTTCCTACTCATTCTCCTTAGTTACTTCCTTGTTGCAAATCCTATATGGCTACGGCCTAGCCTCCCATTGTAAAGTTCTGAGCCGTGCCCCGTTTTCCTCATGGATGGACTGTTTGGCTCTGCACACCTCTTGATGTCGATTTCATCCTGAACATCCAGTCCACATCCTGAAGATGGGCCTACGGGGTCAGGGGCCTCTTAGTTTGCTCTTCCCAATTTGTCCACCCTTTATCTGCTTCTTACTATAGCTGGTCTGTTTAGCTGGCATATTGAGCACGGGCTGCTGAGCCCAAGCTCCAACTCTAAGCTCTAGGAATACTAAGTTACAGGCCTCTTCTCCAGAACTCCTTTCTTTCTCTCAACCTGACACCACCATTCCATGGGCCTCACCTGATCTGGGTTCTCCCCCGGCCCTCCATGCCACTGCTATCCTCCCGCTTAGCCAGGCCACACCATGTAGTAAATCTCTCCCACTGAATTGCTTCTCTTGCTCCCCAACCTCCCACCCTCACAGCTGACTCTGCACAGACAGGTGATAAAGCACCATGACCAACTTATGAAAGAGTTTATTTGGGGTTATGGTTCTGGAGGGTTAGAGTCCATGGCAGTGGGCATGCCCGGCAGCAATCACAGGCATGGTGACAGAGTGGCTGAGAACTCACATCTTGAGCTATAAGCATGAAGTTAAGACAGCAAACGGGAAATGGGTGAGTCTTTAACTCAAAAGGCTCTCAAAGGCCTGCTCCAGTGACACACTTCCTCCAGCAAGGCTGTACCCCACCTCTAAACTGCCCTAAACAGCACCACCAACTGGGGACCACGTATTCAAATACACCTGTCGGGGACATCGCATCCAAACACCACATCCCCAAACCTGTAGTCTTTCCACTCACTCAAATTCCACCTCTCCTTTTGACACATATAAATGCACATTCTTTCTGGGCTCCGCTGATGCCCTAGGCTTAGGTGACACCTTACCAGGTCCTCCAGTAAAGACCCAGCCTGCCCCTCACTCCATTACCATTCTTCCTGGTATCTGTACTAGCAAGCTGGCCCAGGAAGAAATTCAAGAGGGAAAAAAAGAAAAATCACACAACCAACGTCATGTAACTTACCTTGAATACAGTTTTAAATCCCAAACCAGGACTGAGAGGCACTGACACCCCCCACCCCGGGGCTCTTCTGTGCCCTCCTGGCAGTGCCTGCCCTTCTAGACTTCAGACTCATTTCCCAGGGCTTATCCCTTCTCTAAGGCTTTTCCAAGCTTAGGTTTTTCTCTCTAGTTCAGGCTCAGGCTGCCATCTTTCTCATCCTCCAATGCTCTCCCTGGCTAAGCACATCTATTCCAGTAGCTTCCTATGCCTCCCCAGGGCAGAGCCCAGGCCCCTCTGCCTTCCTGTTGCCTCATCCCATCTGGCTCTCTTCCAGGAATTTCAAACTCAACAGTTCCAAAATAGATTTCTCCATTCCTCATCCTTCCACACTAAAAATCTGCTCCTCGGGCTGGTAAGATACTTGGAGCCAAGCCTGACAAGCTGAGTTCTGATTTCTGGGAACCACATGACAGAAGGAGAGAACCTACTTGTGAAAACTGCCCTGTGAGTGTGCAAGGATTAAATAAACAAACTTAGCTTTAACTGTCAATTTAGCACAGCCAGTCCCCTGAGAAAGGAATCTCCCTTGAGGGGTTGATTAGACTGGCCTGTGGCACTCTGCAAAGGACTGTTGCACGGTTAACTGATGTAGGATGACCCAGCCCAGTGTGGGTGGCTCCATTCCCTGGGCACTTGGTCCTGGGTGATACAAGAAAGCAACTAATCATGAGCCTGAGAGTCACCAAGCAGTATCCACCGTGATTTCCGCTGTACTTCCTCAGCTATGAGTGAATTCTTTGCTTAAAGGTGAACAGAGCAGACGGCTTTCAAGTTCCTTCTTGAGTTCCCCCTGATGTCCCTCTCTGAATTAAATAAACTCTTCCTTCCCCTAAGCTACTTGTAGTCAAGGTGTTTTATCACAACAAGGGAGGGAGAGTAAATACTCCTCCACCACCCCATGGTCTGGGTTCACTGCTAAGGCTAGACCAGCTGGACAAGCCCCAGAAAGCCTGTTTCCACCTCCCCAGCGTGGGATTACAAACTCAAGCTGCCATGTCAGTTCTGTGTAGCCTTGTTTTGTTTTAGCAAAGGTTCTGGGGATCATGCTCAGAGCCTTGTGTTTGCATACCAAGCACCTTAACAAATAAACTGACTCTGTAGTCCATGTGAATTTTTAAACCAGAGAATAGTAATGTGTTTAGCACTCCCAATGGTTCACCATTGGTAAAATCTAAACCCTCCTCCAAACAGGGTCCTTGTCCCATCAGCCCTTGCTCCCCCAATCACTACCCTCCCTCCTTCCTACTGTGAATATGGCTCAAGTTAGCAGAATGCTGGCTCACAGGCTTGAAGCCCTGGATTCCATTTCCAGAAGCACACAGGCTGGTACATGAAGTGCCTCTGTAATCTCAGCTTTTGGGAGGTGGAGACAAGAAGATCAGGCTGTCTTCAGCACACAGGGAGTTCAAGGACAGTCTTAGCTACATGAGATCCTGTCTCAAAAATAAACAGAGTAGCAGACAGACCTCTGTAGCCATGCAGTAGAGAGGAGAGGCTGTGTGACAGAGTGGGGCTGGGGAGATGCTGCAGAGGAGGAAGCGCTCACTGGGCAAGCTCAAAGGTCTGAATCCAGATGCCTGGAACCCACGTAAACAGAATGCTGTGCTGTGTTGGTAATCTCAGCAGAAAAGGCAAAGACAAGACAATCCTGGAGGCTTCCTGCCAGCCAAAGAGGAAGGTGGTTGGGCATAGTGTTGGATGCCTTTTATCCGGTGTTTGGGAGGCAGAGGCAGGTGGACCTCTGAGTTCCAGGCCAGCCTGGTCTATATAATGACTTCTAGGCCAGCTAGGATTATACAATGAGACCCAGTCTCAAAAAGAAGAGGAAAAAAAATAGTGAGTTAGAGGGACTGGGGAGATGGTTTAGCTGATGAAGGTCACTTGCTACCAAGCCTGACCATCTCTGAATTCCATCTCTGGGATTCACATGCCTGAAAAGAGAGAGTCCAAGTTGTCCTCTGACCTCTACACATATACATGTATACAGTCTCCACACACAAAAACAGATAAATGTCTATTAAAAACCTACACAAATAACCATTTTAAGCTGTTCACCAAGGTCACTTTGTTAACAATTTTTTCAACTTATTTTAGAATTGATTTAAAATAATTTCTGTGTTCCATTTAGTTTGGGAAGTTTTAAATTTCTAATTTCTAAAGCTACTGCACATTTGGCCAATTAATGCTAGGACCTGACAATGAAGAACTGGAAGAAAAAATATGAGGTTCCAAGTACAATATGGAAGTCTCTAGAACAACAGGAACCCCAGATTTATCTTTATCCCTACAGTACCTACATGCTTTGGGAAACACTCTAACAGAAATCACCTCAATAGTGTCTAGTCTAAAACTTCCTTAAAGGAAGCTTGGTGTGGTGGCACACCTTTACTCAGAACTCGGGAAACAGAGGCAGGGAGACTTCTGTGACTCAGCAAGTCTGGTCAACAGAGTGAGTTCCCAGAACATCCAGGGCCACAGGAGAGACCTTGTTTCAAAATAAAAATAAACTGGGGGTGGAGGAAGCTAGTCTAGGGGTGGTCTGGATTCAGTTTAGTTGTAAAGTGTGAGCTCAGCATCTGTGAAGATGTGGGTTCGATCCTCAGCACCATGCAGACCATGTATGGAGTCAGACCTCCATTAGCTCAGCAGTGAGTAAGTAGAGGCAGAAGGATCAGAAGTTCACACTGGAGAGATGGCTCTGTGGTTAAGAGAACTGAGTTGGTCTTCCAGAAGACGGGGGTCCCTCTGTTGCCTTGTTCTGACATCTTCTGGCTCCTGCTTTCTTTTTCTTAAAAAAAGAAAAAAATGTCCTTGCTCATCTAACAACAGTACTGTGTAGAAGTACTTGGAGCCAGGTTGGAGATTTAGCCTAATGAGAAAGAAGTTGACTAGAAGGTCCTGTGTTCAATTCTTAGTACAGGGACTAAAAAAATTAAGGAAGGAAAAATAAAGTCAATAAAAAATAGTGGGCCTCAGGGCTGGAATGATCCATCACTGGGTAAAGCACTTGCCTTGCAAGTGGAAGGATCTGAAATCCCAGCCAAGGCAGAATGGGAAGCTGCAGATTGAATTCCTGGAAGTCACAGACAGGTAGCCTGGCCTACATGGTGAAGTTCAGACAAATAACAGACCCTGTCTCAAATTGTGGAGAAGACCTTGTCCTGTGACCTCTGAACACCACACACACACACACACACACACACACACACACACACACACACACACACCCCTCTTGTGCTGGGGGCAATTACTCAGTGGTAGAACAGTTGCCTAACATACACAAGGTCCTGGTTCAGTCCTCAGCAGCACGGGACGTAGGGCTCTAGTGTTCTGCTTTCCTGAAGACAATTCACAGAGTTCTACCTCAATAGTTATGGTTGTTATTATAGTGTCCACTTCAAAGTCTCCAAGGATGGTTCCCACTTCAGATATGAGATGAATGGGGAAGGAAGGAGGGGGGGTCACAGAATCCAGAGAGGTTTTCCATGATAGAATGATAGCACAAACTCTCAGACTTCAAACTTTATTGTGTCTTAAGCCATCATCCCCAAGGCAGGAAGGAACCTTTAAGAACTTCAAGACAAGAATGAAGATTCTTCTTCTTCCATTTTCTGTGTATGGGTATACATAGATGTGTACTATCTGTTCGTGTTGTAGGTGCTCTGCACACATGTGCACATGCCTGTTGAGGCCAAAGCTCACATCGGGGATCACCTTCAGTCTAACCCAGAGTTTACTGTTACTGTGAATCTTAGTCGCTGCCTGCTTTCTCTGGTCTCCACCTTCCCAAGCTGGACTTTCAGGCAAGCTGCTGTGCCCACTGGGCATTTATTTTGCTCTTGGGATCGGAACTCCAGGCCTTATGCTGCAAGGTAAGTGCTTTAACCACTGAGCCATCTTCCTAACTAAAGAATTAAAAATTGTGAGGCATCACTCCTAGTTCCAAATCAAACAAACTGTCTCGGTCATATTTTTCAAAGGTATCCTGTAACTCACACCCATAGTTCTTTCACAAAGAATGGGGGGGGGATGTCCTCAGGCACAGTAAAACCTTGCAGAGATCTCAGATAAGAACAACCACATTTCCAGTGAGAAGTGATTTGAAAGGAAGAGGAGGAGCCAGGGCGCTGCACTGGTGGAGTGTCCACAAGGCCCTGGTCCAACTCCTAACACACATACAGGGGGGGGGGGAGTAAAGGCTCAAAAGTGGACAGAATCTATGAAGGATCCACAGGAGACTGCACCTCACCTCCTTCCCACTTACATCAGTTTTCTGTTAAGGAAATAGACATAGACTCCACTTACAAAGAAGAGAAAGCCCCAGGGCCGACAAGATGGCTTAGTGGGTAAGGTGCTTACCACAAACCTGACAACGTGAGCTTGGTCCCCAAAACCCAAGTAAAAGTGGAAGGAAATAACAAACACCACACAGCATCCTCTGACCTCCATACCTGTGTGCAACATACATATATACAATAATAAGTAGCGTGGTGGGGTTGCAAAGATGGCTCAGCAGTTAGGAGCACTTGCTGCTCTTCCAGAGGACCCAAGTATGGTTTCTAGTACCCATGTGGGCCAGCTAATTGTAATCCCATTCATGCCCTGTTCAGACTTCCAAGGGTACCTGCACACATAGGCACACACACACCACAAATACAAATAAATCTGAAAAATACATACATACACACACAAAAATAATCTTAAAAGTACATATATATATAGACACACACTAACATATGAATAAAAGTAATTCTAAAATACATATACACACATTTATACACACACACAGCACAGCTTCAGCTTGTGGCTTAAGGGCTTGTTGCTTTGGAGGCTGTAGCAAAGCAAGTACATCATGGAGTGAGCGCATGATAGCTGTTTACCTCTTGGTAGACAAGAAGCAAAATCAAGAAGAGAACAGCATCTCCACACCCCTGTGAAGGCCCAAAGAGACTATACTCCACCAGCATCAGCATCTCCATATCCCCTGTGAGGTTCCCAGAGACACTATACTCCACCAACATCAACATCTTCACAGGCTGATGATCTTATTGCATGAGACTTCTGGTGGGCATCTCACCAAATGCTAGTACCACCCGACTCCATAGAAGGTATCTTAAACACTGCCCTCTGGACTTGGCGCTGATGAGGGTGGGTAACCAACCTTTTCACAGCTGCATTGATGCTGGAGCTCTGAGAAGAGAAAGGGCCTCCTCTAGACCACAGCCCTAAGAAATTTCCAGAAGCAGGCTGGGGATTTGGCTCAACTGGTAGAGTTCTTGAGCATACAGCAAGCCTTGGATTCCATCCCCAGCACTCCATGGTAGAACAGTTACCATAGCACTCCAGAGGTAGAGGCAGGAACATCAGAAGTTCAAGGTCACTCCCATTACATATCAAGTTCCAGGTCAACCTGGGCTACAAAAGATCATGTCTCACACACCCAAAGTTCCAAAACCAGCGTCCAGCCTTGGCTCCTGTTCTTTTCAATATTCAGCACCTCCTTCCATAGTCCCTCTGACTCTCACAACTTCACCCCCAGAGTCAGGCTTAAAAAGCCGGACTTCCCTCTCCCCCCAAAAACACCCTGATAACATCGAAGTCCCTAGGTTCCAGGATTCTCTTGGAAATGAACAGTGGGAGGAAGGACGCCGTTGTGGGTGTGGTGTTCTCTGGGGCTCCACGTCGGAGCCATACACCCTGAGCCAAGCCACCGTGCTTCTAGAAGCCACCTTCGATGCTAGTCACGCTCCTTAGGTATTTGGAAGACAGGATCAAAAAGTAATTCACAGCCAACCACGCCCCTTCCAAACTTTAGGGATGAGCCCTAGGTCACCCAAAGTACAAGTTCCTACCTTTAAGAAAGAAGTTTGAGCAACATTTTATCGCTCTGAAAGGGACTGAGGAAGTGGACCAACTCAGGCGGGAGGCCCGAAAAGGCAGGAAGTGGTCATTTGTGGGAAAAGGGAAGGGCAGAAGGCGAAGGAAGAGAAACTGGGGCGCCTCCTCCATGTCCTCAGCACCCCGGACCTGGCTGGAAGGCCCTCTGGCTTTCCCAGGAGACACCTCCCAAGCCAAGCGGGGCGCGGCCCGGGGCGTTGTCCTTCAGGGGACATGTCCCTCCCTCCCAACGTGGAACCGGGAGGCCCGCGATCGCGCCGACTGAGCACCCATTTCCCTATCCCAGGGCGCACCCTGCGGCGAAGGCATAGCATCCTTACCTGGGGGACCCGTCCCACCGCTGCTCCGGCAGCGCGTTCAACCAGACTCGCCGCTCTCACGCGCGCCCCGCCCCGTTTTGGGGCCGGACCCCAGCTGTCCCCAGTCGATTTGTCATTGAGTAGTCCTGAGCTCTCGTCCCCACCCCTCCGGAGCGCGTTCCCGCTGTCCGCCGGGCAACCCTGGTTTCTACAGAGCCGGCCCTCCCTTCCGCTCCTCGAGGCCACGCCCACCTACCAATCCGAGGCAGAACCTCCAAACTTTCGCCAGTGAGGAAGCGTCTTGAGCGTGGGGGCGTGGCCCCACGGAACGGCCCCGCCCATCCCTCCTTCCTTTTGGCTCCTCCGTGGGACTAGCGCACGTGACCGCTGCTGCAGTGGCGGAGCTTGGGAACTGGTCTGGGGACGCCGGGCGTGGGCGGGTGCACTCCCGGGGAAGCCAAAGCGAGGCCAGAGTAGTGAAAAAACTAAAGACAGAAATGATAGACAGAAGCCCATGGGGAGGACGAGGCGGCCAAGTGTGGCCTGCACCCTGGTGTGGAAAGGGAACAAGCAGTTTTGGACACCCTTGGCCAGGAGCTGGAAACTGCAGATGCTGCCACTCTAGCTTGGCCTATGACATCCTATTAGTAAAGGAGTTACAGCTGTTAACTTGACCTAGGTCACAAGCAAGAGCCGGAGTTCTAAACCCAAGGTATAGCCTGCAGCAAGAACTACAGACAAGCTCTCCTGCCACCACCCTCTTTCTTACTCCAAGAGCTTGTAATTTTCTAATAGGATTTCGACCTGGGTTGATTTTCCTAGCTGAACACTAGCCACCCCCCACCGCCACAGCTGTGTGATACCGCCCCCCCCCATACAAACTCCTTGACGCATTTCACTGTTGCAATTAATAATGCAATGCCTGTCTCTAATCTTTAAAGAGAGTAACTGATAACAATAGTCTGCACTGTGTAATTACTCTTGTTGACAATTCTAAATCAGGATACATGTATATTATTTCTGAGGCTTTGTGCTTTGTCTAAATGAATCCATATCAGCAGCTAACAGACCTGTTCCTCCCACAGACAGCCAGCAGAGGAAGAAGAGGAGTCTTGGAGCAAGCCAGATAGAGAAGAGGTTCCCGCAGAGAAGCCCATAGCCTCAGCCTGAGTTGGCACTGGGGTCCACATAATGGAAAGGGAAAACTAGCTCTCACACGTTGTCCTCTGACCTCTGTGTGTGTCTCTCTCTTCTTTCTCTCTCTCACACATAGATAGATGTAAATGTAAATAATTGCTTTAAATGGAAAGATACAAAAACAGCTGGTGCCCGGGAAAAGGACTGGGAAGCTGCTTTTTAAAAAAAACAGATTTATGCATTTGGTGTTTTACCTGAGCTGCATCTATGTACACCATATGGGTGCCTGCTTCCTTCATAGGGCAGAAGGGGGTGTGGATCCCCTGGAACTGGAGCTACAGGTAGTTGTGAGCCATCATGTAGATGCTGGGAGCTGAACCTGGGTCCTCTACAAAAGCAACAAGTGCTCTTTAATGGCTGAGTCATCTCTCGAGACCCTACTCAAGGCATCTTAAAACAATGTGCAGCGTTCATAACCTGTACACTGAAGCCTGTTGGAGTCAGGAAGTGTAGGCCAAAGGACAATGTCTCTGTGTAACTAATAGTCACTTGTTAGAGTCACTGAACCTGGGGCACTGCAGCTGTTTCCCAGCTAGCCAATTGGATCGGGACCTCTGAGCTCTAGGTACACCAGGTGACAGAGATTACACATGGAGTTGGCAGGACAAACACAGGTGTGGACATTCACAGTGAGGGGCAGGCCCCTTTATCAGATGCTAACTCAAACAGTAAAAGCTGCCTTTTCACAAGTGAATTGAGTTGTTCAGGAGACGGTCAGGAGCTGGGTCATAGACAGCTGTGTCCTCTTCCCCACACACTCCCCCAAGTAGCCTCACGGGCTCTGACCCATATTTCCTGGAGTGTGTGATGTTGTGTTCCTTTCTCTCACAAACAGGATGTCCTGGGATGTATGAAAAGCTGACGTATGCTCTGCCCCTAGAGTGCAGTCCCCCCAGATTCCGCTGGGAGACATGCCAGTCCCCCCGAGAGTGACAGACACAGAAGAAACAGGATTCTCACATAGGACATGTGCCCTGCTATGGAAAGGGCACTGAGCTACCTCATGCCAGGTCTCAGGTGGGTCCTTGTCCTCCAGGCTGCTTTTTCTGAACTTGACTCTTGGCAGAGCCAGGGGTCTCAGCAGCAAGAATACATGATGCTCAGGCCGACTGGTGAGGTCCCTCTAATCTACTGATGCTGTGAAGAGAAGATTCATTTGCTGAGTACTGTGATTATCTACTCTGCTGTTTGGTAAATGCTCTCCTCTCCCCAGGGCAGTAGGGAACACTGACCTTTGTCTGGTTGTCTGGGGCCAGCCCATGACTACCGAACAAAAATGCCATATTTCTCATTCCTGGAACTAGAGCCACCTCCAGGGCAGGATCAGGAATGGGCCCTTCCAGGGAAGGGGAAGGAAGCTCAGCAGTATGAGGGCTCTTCCCTCTGGCAGCTCCAGTTCTGGGCCTTCCCCGGGGTAGTCAGCGAGTTGACTTCTCTAACAGGACTGTAGTGGGCGTGGGTACAGGGCTCTTTAGGTCACTACTTTCTTCCCAGTTATGTGTGCTCGCTCTGCTGCTGCTCCAGTTCTGGTTCTGACCAAGACTTCCTTCTTCCCTGGGTACTCAGTTCTCTACCATGCCCAAAGGCAGAGGGGGTAACTGCCTGCAGCCCTCTCGAGGGCGGTTTCTCAAGTCCCTATCCCTGTCAATGTGGTACCTAGAAGCTGACCTTCCCCGTGACTCAACAGCTCGTTTAGGGAGAGGTGTGACTGAGGGAACAGGGAGAACGGATTCTGATGAAAGAGGACTTGGAATTATCTAGAACAAGACTGGATAGGCCTGCTGATTCTCCTATTAAGACATGGTTTACTGTGGCTTTGGAGCCCCAGGGCCTTGGCTTGAAGTAGCAGCTCTCACGGCTGGATGGCTGGGGGGGGGGGGGGGGGACACGGAGACGACAAACTCATGTGTTCGCTTCAGTACCATACATTTGTGATTCCTGTGCTGGGGACAGAGACAGGAAGATTCTTGGAGCTCACTAGCCAATCATCTAAGTCTACTTGGTGAGTTCTAGATGTCAGTGTCTTAAAAACAAGGTAGGTTGGGGCCATGTAGGAGACTCAGAAGTTAAGAACATATGCTATTCTTGCAGAGGACCTGGGTTCAGTTCCCAACACCGACGTGGTGGTTTACAACTGCCTGTAACTTCAGTTCCGGGGGACCTGATGTGCTCTTCTGACATATTCAGGCTCGTGTGTGTGTGTGTGTGTGTGTGTGTGTGTGTGTGTGTGTGTGTGTGTGTAGTGCCTGAGGAATGACAGCTGAGGTTGTCTTCTGACTAGTACCCTCATGTGCACACACATGCATACACACTCATCTACACACATACATACATATATACACACTGACACACAATAAATAAATAAATTTTTTAAAAAAAGCTCTGTCAACACATGCTGTGTGACCCCAGGCAAATCTTTTCACCTCTCTGAGCTTTATCTGTATGCTGTAGTCCAGGCCCATCCTCTGTACCAGGAGATCCCATCACCTGACATCTACTATTTAGTTCAGAGAGCCTCCTCCCTCTACCCTAAGCCCACCTGCTTCTGAACCACCTACCCACACCCCCACCATCACACTGGTGATTCTGGACTAGGGAAAACCCTTGAAGTAGAAAGACGTTGGCCCTCCCCTTTCTGACCCAGGCTGGCTGCCTCCTAAAGGGAAAAAACAACCTCATGGACAGAACTCCCATCCTTTCTTTGTTTTCCAGCTTTCTGGGAAACACCAGGTTCCACAGTGCTTTCCTTCCGGGCCTCCCCACCCTTCTTCTAGAAACTCCCCAACTGCTGCCAGGCTTTGACACAAAGAAAAGTTTGTAGAGCTACAGCCCCTGTGTGGTCACCTGGGCCACAAGCCCTACCACCAACAGCCCAAGTCAGCAGCACATGACTCCTGGGGACACAGAAGAGCAAGACTCAGGGCAGAAACCCTGAGGAGGGGCTCAGTGGTGAGGCCCGTGGCCAGACTGGGTTCCCCTAGTATAGCATTAACTGAGCATGGTAGACCCTCTTGTGAGGTGGAGGCAGGAGGATTGCAAGTTCAAGCCCATAGGGGGTGGGGGGCAGGGGGGAGTACAGTGGAGGCCCCTGGAGACAGAATCTGGCACCCTATGGGCATCTGGGAGGCAGTTCTTTCTCACCTTGGCTGTTGTTGGGCAATAAACCCAGTCAGAGAGTCACACCCACCCTCCTGGGGCCTCAGGAGAGTGCACCACCTGTAGGCCCACCTCTATCTTTGCTGAATTCGAAGGCTTGGCATACCAGACTTATTGCACCCAAGGTGAGAGTTGGGGGCTTGGGGGCGAGCTCAGCAGAAGAGTGCCTATGTTGCTATCCTCAGGCCTGGGGTTCCATCCTCAGCACCATGCAGTGAGAAATATGACGAGAGAACCTAGTGTTCGAGGGAGAAAAACCCAAGGGAATGGGATGACTCCAACTGTGGAAGCCCAGAACTGGAGACACACAGGAAATGAAAGTCCTGTCTTGTTCATCTTGTCTACGCAAACTCAAGGCAACCCCAAGAGCAAAGTTTCCACCTCATGTCCCAGGCAGAGCTGCTGGAACAGAGTCCAGAACAGACTGTGACTCATCCTGAGTCAGGGCTGACACCTCCCAGCCAGCTGGTCTACCCTCCCTGCCAGGGCAACAAGCCACTCTAAGGGTTCGACCTCAGTCCCTCCTACAGCTCTCTACAGGATGCCTGGACCCTGGGTCTACTGTTGTCTCTCTCCTGTCCCACCCCCCCACCCCTGCTTTCTGTTGTTCATGGCTGTCATTCTTGTCCTGGTGCAGGTAAAGTGACTGTGCAAGCAGGAATGGAAATATTCTGAAGAGACACCCAGGCCTTCCTTTGGCTGAGTATTCGGACCCCAAGGAATTGGAATTTCAGCATGAATCTACTTGTGGGAAAATCCCGTGACACGTGACACCTGGCACCAATCACAGGGGACCTTGTCTCTGAGGAAGAGATTTCACACAGTTCTGACAATTAGTCAGAGCATCCATAGGAAAGAATGGATCCTACACAATGATGGGTCAGTGATGGGCAGGACCACACCTTGACCATACTGCTTAGGGTATACACATTTTCCACTCTGTTTAAAACTCATTCATGCCTGGGGTGTGGAGAGGGTGGAGAGTAGGAAGTTGGGAATTTGGGTGGGAGGGCAGCACCGGAAAATACTCAATAAGTCTTTCTATGTTTTTCATTATTTCACGTCTCTTTAATAGACCTATTGAGAATCTGTGCTTGTTAGGGCTGCAAGGCCCAGGCTCTGACCCTAACGACTCCAGTAACAGAAATAGACTGCCCCATAGGCTTCTCTGTGACCTCTGCTCGCTCCAAGAAGACTGTATCTAACCATTGTCTTCCTGTGCCTGACAAGAAAGGTAGGAAGGAAGCCTCCATCCAAAGTCTACTGCAAGCATGACATCACATGGCCCCCTTTGCAAGTACACAGCTTCAGAAGGGGAGATTTCACAGGCTTTGGTGCAAACTGTCTTCCTGGAAGAGGCAGCTAGAGATTTCCTGGGAGAGTGAGAATAAAGCTCACCTAACTGGGCCTGTGGGGGGGTGGTGGCTGAGACTGGGTCCTGAGACACACACAGGCCCAAGGCAGGGAGCCCATGATGGCTTGACCCACAGAGGCTGGCCTCAGTAGGGCTGTCTGGAGAAGAGCACAGGGGAAATTGCAAGAGCTATACCACCAACAGAAATCCTGGAATAACAGGAAACACCCCCTCCTCACCCACCTTGCAGACAGGAAGCTTCAGGACAGTTCTTGGAACAAATCTCTGCAGACTTCCTCTGCAGAGTGAGGTCTTATGACCTCAGAGTCCGGAGACAGTTCCGTGAGACTAAGCCACTGTCCCCACAACTCAATTCTTTTCTCAGGGTCTAGTGTTCCTTTGTGTACATCCCTGCCGATTTCACTTTCCACAACCAGAGTCTGTGTGTCTCAGTGGGGGTATGTGTGTGTGTGTCACAGCAGACCAAAGATGGAGCTTCTCTGTCTCATTCCCTTACCTGTCATAGGTTCAAATCTGAGTCCCAGGGTACTCCACTGGGATCTCTGGGTTCTTGTGTCCCAGGACAAAGGACTGTAGCAGAAAAATGTGGTTAGAAATAGAGGTGGACAGTGGTGGTGCATGTCTTTAATCCTAGCACTTGGGTGGCAGAAGCAGACAGATCTCTCTAAATTTGAGGCCAGCCAGGTCTGTAGAGAAACCTTGTTTCAAAGAGAAAGGGAGGGAGGGAGGGAGGGAGGGAGGGAGGGAGGGAGGGAGGGAGGGAGGGAGGGAGGGAAAGAAAAAAAAGGAAAGAGACAGTTTCTTGAGGAAAAGTGCAGTGAATATGGTGGCACATCACTTGGGAGGTAGAGGCAGAGGTAGGGGCAGGCTTATCTCAGTGAGTTCAAGGCCACTCTGGTCAATATAACAAGTTCCAGGTCAACCAGAGCTACAAAATGTATGTGTGCATGTGGATAGAGGCCAGAGGCCAGACCATCTTCACCTTTTAATTTGTGTGTGTATATTTATACAGGGTCTCTCATTGGCCTAAAAATTGCCAAATAAGTTACACAACCTCTGCCTGTCTCCACTCTCCACTCCCCCTGCACAGGGAACACAAGCAGCCACCATAGCTTGGCTTTTTTTTTTTTTTTTTTTTTGGACATAGCTTTTGGGGTTCAAATTTCAGTCCTGTGCTTACAAGGCTGAGTGAACTATCCCCAAGCCCTCCGTTAGTTTCTGCCATCTTGAGCCTACCAAGTTAGCTCCAGCTGGAGAACCAAGCCTTCAACATGAATTTATATTTTACATTCAAGCTACAGTGGTCCCTAAGATACCCTGCCCATGAGGAGTCTGTAACAGAAAGCTCATCTTGCCTCGGTCCCCAAGGCTTTGCTAGGTGAGTGGCTTTGGCCTACAGTGAATGACACATCAGCCCTCTCCCTTAGGGCCAACTTCATGGTCATCATTCATGTTGCTGGATGCTCAAGAAAAGGCCCCATGGGAACATGTGGGGGAGGCAGAGCTGCAAAGGGAGCCTTTACACCCAAGATGCACTTCCCATCAGCTTTGGAAAACAGAGCCTGCAGCCAGTAACCCAGGTACCTAACCTGTCTTCCATCCTTTAAACCATTGGAGAGCCTCTCCCTCACGAGCACATTAACTGTGTTTTGGATTCTACAACCCCAGTTAAGCACGAGTCCAGGGTATTCCATAAAGGATTAGGTGGGAAAGCAGCTCTGGGGTTTGTGCTGTGGTGCTGGGTTGACAAGTATCCACACTTGGGGTGGCCTGAAGGAAAAGCACTTGGCCAGTCACCAGGTAGGGTGAATGCTAATGACCAAATGTGTCTGGGTCACCAACCCTGTGTGGTCAGCACACCTGGACAGGCAGAGCAGACTACCAGGGTCCCTACAGTCTCTGTCTTGCTCAGGAGGGCCTGATCCAGCTCTGATTGCCTGAGGTGGTCATGTGTGGTTGCCTTTTCCCCTCCCACTCTCTTTCACTTTCCCTTAGGGAGATCTGTTCAGGAGGTGAATTCTGTATTCCTTTACCATCCCAGAAACACACTAGGCACTTGTGATGTTCAATATCACCAACTTGAGAAGATCAAGAATGGCCTAGAAGAAAAGCGTTTGGGCATGTCTAAGATGGACTTTCTAGATTGGATTGTGTTGGGAAGACCCACTCTAAACGTGGGTAGCACTATCCCATGTTGTGGTGTACAGGACAGAATGAGAAGGAAGACGTGAGCTGAACACCAGCATCCATCTTGGCATCCTAACTGGGGATGCCATGTGACCAGCCTCCATGATGTCTCTGCCAGGATGGTGCCCTCAAACTGTGAGACAAAGCCTTCTTCCTTCAGCCACTTTTTCCAGATAGGAAAAGAGACTGATACAGTGCTCAGTGTGACTGTCTTTAGTGCACTGTGAGAGCCTGTGCTCGGGCCCAGCTCTGCCACCCTGAATGTCTGAGTCTCGGGGTCATCATATGCATGTGTGTACAACAATGACAGGCCCCGCTTTAGAGCTAGGGCACTTCCTCCTACATCAGTGATTCTGTTAATTTTTTTTTTAATCTTAAGAGAACAATGATGAGCGAATGAGAGGTTGGTACAAAAAAGATCAAATCCAGTTTGGGGACCTAGGATCCCGGGTTTCCCCATGAAATACTGCCCGAATCACCCTGGTGGCATCTTTGGTGTGACTTTGGGCACAGACTCAAATAGACACAATGATGGGATCCTAAGGCCCGCAAGTCCAAAAACAGGCTAAATGAAGCAGTGGCAAAAGTGGGAGATACAGGCTGTTCTGAGAGAAACCTAAGCTTTAAGCCATGGTTCTGCACTGAGACAGAAGCAAGAAGACACCCTGGAGGTGTTTAAGCAAGGGGACAACTCTGCCAGGGGACAGATGGCAGGATAAAGAACTTGGCCCATTCAAGACTGTCAATAGAATGAGGAAGAAGGGTCTAGAGGTAGCCACAGCAAGCCCTGCTTGGGGAGTTTACTCTGGGTGAAGTCAGCAGCTGCTGCGGTGTTTGAAGTCAGACATCAGAACACAGGCAGGAAGTTCACCTAGCCTGGGCCTGACTCAGGCTCTGGTTCTCTCATGGCATCTCCTTCATTCCGTGTTTGTTACAAGGAAGAGAACTGAGTCCATCCAGACTTCCGGACTGGACTATGGGGCAGAACCAGACAACCTCCAAGTCTGCTGCTCACTGGAAGTTTGCATAGCCTGCTGTCAGGAGGTGTGGCTTCAGTGACAGAAGTGCTAATCTCAGTGCTATGATCTCGGGCCAAAACTGAAAAACATCAGGGCAGGGGCTGGAGAGAGATGGCCCTTGCAACAGACCAGGTTCAGTCCCATAACCTTCTGTAACTACTTCCAGGAGATCTGGTGACTCCGGATCTCCCTAGGCACACACATGATGCACATATCCACTCAGGCATTATGGTTTCAATGAAAATGGCCCTCATAAGCAATAATTCATTTTTCACTTCGAGCTTCAGGCCTACCTGAGCAGGCTTCTGAGCTCTCCTGGCCTCGGGCTGCTCCCTTTTACCACAGCTGTTTTAGTCACTGTCCAACTGCAATGACAGAACACCAGAATGGAGGCAACTTAGAAAAACGTTAAATCTGGGTTCGCAGCTCTCTTTAGGCTTCACGCAAGGTCCGTTTCCTTCCAGCTTGTCTGGCTGCAGCGTGCTTCTCTCTCTTGGGCTGGTTCCACTCCTGCTCTGCAGTTCTCCCTGGCAGGCATCCCACAGCACTGGCAGAGCCAATCCCCCCAGGGTCTCCAAGGCAACCCAGGCTTCTTTTTATCAGCTTTATGTAATGGCCTCCAGGCCTCCATTCCTCCATTCAGGAGCTCCCCTGCTGGGCACCTGGCCTCCAGCAGAGCTCAGTAACTACAGAGGAAGTCTCCACAGTCCCTTTACTAATTTATCCTTCATGGCTGTAAGGCCAGAACCAAACAAATGAAGCTGTGAAGTTCTGCTGTACCGCGTATGGTTTCTTGGGGTTGAGTCTTGTCCAGGCGAGGGGCGTCGAGGTTAAATAATCTGCACTCAGGAGTCGTTTAGGTTCCATCATTCAGGATCACAATGAGAGACCCGAGCTTTATTCAGTACATCTTATATCTTAGACCTATTTCTCTCCTTGCCATGCTTCTCTCCTGCCATGCATCTCGCCTAGCTTTTTCCCCTCTAGCTTCCCGCCATGTTGGTTTCCATCTGCCCATTCTACTCACACTGACTCTACTCTCTCTCCTCCATGCTTCTCCTTGTGTCTCTCCTTGTGTCGCAGCTCTCTACTACCTTCTTAACTCTCTCACACCCTGCCCCCTCATCCAGGCACACCCAAGGTCTTGGAGGATCCCAAGAGGCTAGCACTCAGCAGGTGGCAGCGTCTATAGCGTCTATAGCGCAGGAAAACATGTTTTTACTTTTCCCCCCCTATTAACATAAGGTTTTAGGAGGATGGGCCATAAAGGGCCAGAATGGCACTTATTCCGGGAGACAACACTGCTGCCTGCCTGGTCTGGAACCGGGGTCCCTTTTTGAATTACATTTGTATATGCTTTGAAGAAAAAGCTGTCCTTTGCTTTAGAAGATTCCCCAGGTTTATCCCTTTTACAAGTTGGAAGTTTAACTGGGTGGGGTCTTGCCCTGAGGGTCGTCCTCTCTCTTTCCCAGCCCACCCCCTCTTCCATTTCCTATCAGGCCTTTCTTTAAATGTCTCATGTCTTTGAGCAAAAGACTTGGCCCCAACATTAAATTTTCTAGTGTACTTTTTCTCCTCAAACCAGTATTCTGTATTTCTTTTTGCCCTGCTTGATCTTTTTCACTGTAGACATGCATAAAAGTGGTCACTGATAACCATAGAGTTTAGTTTGGGATTCACAGTTCCAGAGGGTTAGGTCATGGCCATAGTGGTTGGGACCTTCACGCAAGGTTTGTTTCCTTCCAGCTTGTCTGGCAGCAGGCAGGTATGGTGCTAGATCATAGCTGAGAACTGACATCTGATGTACAATAGGGAGGGGGCACAAGTGCACCCTAAGTGAGAATGGCGTGGTCTTCTGAAACCTCAAAACCCACCATGAGACACACCTCCTCCAACAAGGTCACACCTCCTAATCTTTCCCAACAAGTTCTACCAACTTCAGACCAAGCAGTTAAATGAGCTTGTCAGGAGGTGGTGAACGCCTGTAACCCCAGCATTTGGGAGGCAGAGGCATGTTGGTCCCTGTGAGTTAGAGGCCAGCCTTGTCTACAGAGTGAGTTCCAGGACAGCCAGGGCTACACAAAGAAACCCCGTCTTAAAAATAAACAGACAAATACAATAAACTATGGGTCTATAAGCCGTTCTCATTTAAACCATCATAGCTACTTTTCTCACGGATGTAATCAAATATCTGACAGGGAGCCCTCAAAGGAGGTTTTTTTAGTTTGGGGAGCTATAGAGAATCAAGGTAGAGGAGGTATGGTGGGATTCATTTGTTTACAGACCAAGAAGCAAGGGCCCACCCCAGGGGACCCACTTCCTCTAGCCATGCTCCACCTCTTGGTTCCACAACCTCCCTAAGACAGCACTGCTCTTCTGAAACTGGGTTTTCTAACCCACAAGTCTGTGGGAGGCATTTCACATCCTAACCACAGCAGGGCAAGCCTTCCACATCTGAGGGAAGCAGTGTTCTGCCTCCCAGGGCAACTGCATCTCCGCACGAAGCTCTGCAGCTGGGAGAAGCTCAGGCAACATCCCACCACACTTGGGGTCTTACAACTTCCTCGTTTTTGATTCCATGTCACCAGAGACTTTTAAAAAACTCCAGGTATATAAAACAGGCACACACATCAAACATTCACTGATACATCATAAAGAAATTTATTTTAAAACACCTCTTTGGCAATGTAATTTAAGAATAAAAACAAATTTATGTAGCAATGAGCCAGAAGGGCTTATTTTTACATAAAAGCTCGATCCTGCCTGAGTATTTGATAATGCAGGGTGCAGAGTGCCTTCATAAATCATTTTTCAGAGCTGATTTTATAACCTGAGTTATAAACTGACAACTGGGCACAAAGCATGTGCAGGGCCATCTCAGAAACTGAGGCATTCTGTCCTCTCCTCAAGTTCAAACTCACCGGCTGATGTTTTCTGAAACTTAAGTCAACATCTCAAACATTTAACACAATGCAGTTTGAAATCAGCCTGCTCTCCACAATTAAACCATCACGTCTCTCCAAGAGCAGAAATCTTTGTGTGTAAAATGGTAAGACCCTGTAGTTCAGAACATACAACATTCTCAAATCTGAGTCCAGGATTTCAGGTAAACTGGTTGTTGTTGTGTGGCTTGGCCCACGTGCAGTGGCAAGTATGTATGTTGTGTATTGAGCACCAAGACTTTGTCACAGGCTGAAACATGGGGTGAGGAGAGGCACCCCCAGAAACACCTGGGACTCAGTACCTGTTTGATTTCAAAGTTCAAAACCTTTTGCTACTATCAAATTATTTTTGCAATTCTCACATTCACTGACATAAGCACATATGGGGTCAAGGTCTAGGAACTTAGGGATCCTGTTGTCACTGTGAGGGGCAGAGGCACATCCAGAACCACCTGCATCAGTCCCTTAGGGACCTCCAGTCAGGTGAAACCAGTATGCATGTCTTCACTGAGGAAAAGAATCCCGGACAAGGCACAGTTGGAGATGAAGACAGTTTAGAGCTTGCAAGAGGGTTCAGTAGGCTAGTCCTGGATTCCACAGCTGAGGGAGGAGCCAGCGAGAGGGCTCAGTGGGCTAGTCCTGGATTCCACAGCTGAGGGAGAAACCTGAATCCTGCACATTGTCCTCTAACCTTCACACACCTCTTCCATGACACACATGCCTGTGCTCATACACGTGATAACAAAAACCAAGAGGTAGAGTGAGGAGTGGGTACCCTGGAATGAACCACTAAAGTGGCCACTGAAGGAAATCCAGTCATGGGCTACAGAAAATTGTTCCCATCTGTGGGATTTCATCACATTTAAGACACTGGTGAATATAAGGCACACCACCATGTGCTGATGGAAAACACGACCCTCCTCCCACAGGGAAAAGAGACCATTGACTCCTGAGCCAAATGAGTGGCCCTGCAACATAGACTCCTGCTCCAAAAGCAGCAGTTTACCACGGAGGTGCTCACACGAGATCTCATTAGTTACAGAACAAAGAAATCAAATCATCCATCAAATACATCGGTGGGAACCACACGTGAGCAGTTACAGCGACTTTATATACTCTCTGCTGACATTCTGAGCTTTGGATTGGTGGAAGCTAGTGGCTTGCTAAGAATACACTGAAAAGGTTTAGATAGTCACAGGATGTCAGGCCACTCACAAAACCATACGGTGAATGAATTTCAAAGAAAGGGAAAAGTAATCCAGGGTCACTTGACTTTTGTCTGCTCAATATTCTGACGCTTTAATCAGCAAGTTCAGTCCTCTGGCCTCCTGGGATCCTTAACAGGTGTGGCTCTTCCTTCTCAGGGGAAATTCCATTTATGTGTCACATATTGAGAAAGAAGGGAAATGACACCCAGGCTGGATCATCTAATAATGGCTTCTAAGGGCAGCCGAGCTCAAAGACCGAATCTTCGGTGTAAGGGGAACAATGCCCAGCTCATCTAGAAGGCAGAAAGCCAAGAAATGCAGTCTGAACTATGGCTCTGCAGGGCGGGGACAGAACTGCCTTAGAGTAGCTCCAGCCAGAGTGCACAGCTTGTCCCAATCCACATCAAAAGTACTGGGAACACCTCAAGCAAACTCTGTCAGTGCGTTTAACTTGAAGTTGGCTCAGGAGGGCTGGGCTGTACCTCTGCAGAAGACTGCTGGCCTAGCACACACAAAGCCCTGGGTTCTATATAAACTGATTGGAGTGGAACACACCTAACCCCAGAAGCAGGAGGATCAGAAGGTTCAAGGTCGTCCTGGGCAATATGCTTACTTAGTTCTAGGTCAGCCTGGGATCCCATTTTAAAAAAGAAATTAGCTTCAGCTGATGCAGTACCTCAGTCAAAGCAAATATACCTCCCTCCACTGCTGCAAGATAAAGGGATGCCAAAGGAAAAATAAGGGCACTGTCATGTTGATGCTCCAACAGCAGGAGACACGTGGACAGGGGTCTCCCTCTTTTAGAGCCCGCCGCGGGTCTTACTGTGGGTGGCAGGCTAGAGCCCTTTACTTCCTCCTCAAGTGACTGTCAGTGAGTGAGCATTTAAGAAACAGGGGAGAGAAATGTCTTGGTGGGTAATGGACTCAGAACTCGTGAAAATCTGGACGGTAGCATTCACCTGGAACCCCACCACACAAGTGAGAGAAGGTAGAGACAGGAGGCCCTGGAAGCTTGAGCAGTGCCCAGTCTGGGATGCTGCAGCCAGCAAGAGACCTTGCCTCAAACAAGGCGGAGAGTGAGGACAGACGCTGAGGTTGTCCTCTGACCTCCACGCACATGTGGCATATGTACACCGGCACTCAGACACATGCACCAAAGGAACAGGAAAAACAGACGGGCACAGCATGCAAGGAGCTGACAATTTTAGGTGGCATGGTCAGGGAGGGCTTCTTGGAGGAGGTGACATACACTAGAACTGTGAAGGGGCCAGCACAAGAGGAACTCAATGCTGCACAGGTGTCTAGGACAGGGCTGGGTCACAGGGCAGATGCTTGGCCTGTATTTGTCTAGTTAATACACAAGCTAAGGAATGAATGCATACAGGAAACGCTCCTAGGGCCGAGACTTAAGTCTCAAAGGTCCTGATGAAGCTTGGCAGTAATCTCTTGAGTCTGTGCCTGAGGACAATACTCAGATGCTAGAAGAACATGGCAAAGATCTGCAGAAGACCCATGCCCTGGGTTGACAGAGCCTTTCAAGTCAACTCCAGGTGACATCATAATCAAAAACACAGTGCTGGAAAGCACCTGGTCTGAAAAACCCCCAGGCCTGCAGCTTTACATTTACATGTGCACAATCTGCTGCTCTTTGGGGGCTGTGGATGGGGGGCTTTGGGGTGTCAGCCACCTCAGCCCCACAAATGCTTTCCAGTGTCTCCTCACACAGGCCTGTGTGGGCATGAGGAAGACAGATGACAAGGTCACAGCAGGATTGCTATGGAAGCCCTAGGACAGTGGCTCCTGTCCTTGGGAAAGGGGACATCTAATTTGATGCAGACAGCAAATGACAATAGCCATCAGTTCTGGGAACCTGACATCAGGTTTTCATACACTGTTTCCTTTGTCCTCACTTTGAAGAGCTTATCTTTCTGTCACAGATAGAGCTGGAGAAGGCTTGGTAGCTTACCACAGCATGGGGCCTCTTCCATCCCCACACTATGTGGAGGAGAGGCAAGAAGCTAGACCCTGCTGTTGTAGGCAGGTTGGGAATGTGTTCTGTTTGGGACCAGGGGCTGACAGAAGACACCAACTGGACCATGGCTCCTCTATGACAAAGCAGATATGACTAGCCATGTGGGTCTTAAAAACAAAGAGCCTAGATTTGCAGAATTAACCCAGAGTATGGTCAGCAGGGTCAGAGACCTTGGAAGGATACAGACTCAAAGCCCAAAGATGGAAGCATGTACAGGTGTCATGGGGGGGGGGGCAGGAAGAGGGTTTTGCGCTTACTAAGGGCAAATCCCAGTCACATAAGAAGCTAGGCAGGGCTTCCTCAGCCTATAACTCCAGCACTGGAGGTCAGGGGTCAGGGGTTTGTTGGCCAAGCTACCTTCAGGTTCAGAAAGAGATTGTTTTAAGGGAATAAAGTGAAGAGTGACTGACTGAACAGGACATCTGACATCATTATTTGTCCTTTGCACATATACACAGAGTGTCAGCATGTGACTAGGTGAGTTCAGGAGAGACTCAAGTGTGACAGAGGAGTCTGAGGCAGCTCACCAGGGGTGGTGGTGGGAAGACATTGGGAGCAGGCCACATCTCAGGACATCCCCACCCTTTAAAATACACTAGTCCCTGCCTTCTAAGCTATCAGTCCCCCAAAGCCATGCACCCTCAGAAAAGAGAGGCCCATGTCAGTGGCCTGGAGCAATGTACTCCACACACTCCTGGAAGTGGGTAGTTTTAGGCTTCAGTTTGTGAGTTAGCCTCAGGGGAACCTTGGTTAGGGGATTGGGTCAGTGGCTAAAGTACTTGCCCCACATTGTGTGGAACAGATAGAAAGCTGGGCGACAGTGCTCTACAATCCAGTCCTTGGGAAGCAGAGACAAGAGACCCCCTTGTCTAGCTAGAATCTGGGAGAAGATAAGGGTTGAACAAGAAATTCTGCCTTAGTAAAAACAGTGAGCCATCAAAATTGACACCCGAAGTCAATTTCAGGCCTCTGTATGAACCTATACATACCCACACAAATCTGAATGTGCAAACACATGCACATCACACCTATTTTCTATGGTAACATCATTTCTGAAATGTGTGCATACCAAAAAGGCCAATAAGCAAAACAGACTACAGCACCCCCAAGCAAAGGTCATCATCATCCCTATGGGGTCTGTAGAGCATGGGGCTTTGCAGACATGTCTGTTCAGAATTGGCCCTGGGCGCAGTGGTGGTGCCTAGTGAGCTGGGGAGACCTCTGCTGTCTGGCACTGCTGTCCTCTAGTACCCATGTATAGCTCCTTGACGCTTACCATGCCTGAGGAAAGTCAGAGGTGAAATGATGGTCCTCAATTTTCTCTGGGAGGGCAGAGGGCAGAGGCAGTAGGGGTCCATGAAGGCACTCTGCTTCTCCCTGGGTAACCCTTCCTCCTTAGGCAGAGAATGCCAACCCCCTGTCCCATCTCACTACATCCCACATTTTCTCTTAACAGCCTAAGACTTTCATGTCAGCGCTCTATGCTCTTTGTGCACTTTAGGGAACCCGAGGACTCTGGTGAGCAGGGGCCTGCGGTGAAGGGAGAAGTTTCAGCAGGTCAGAGAAAATGGTGCTCCAAACCACAGACCCACAGCAGAGAGGGGGGGGGGGGGGGAGTTGATTTACTTCCTTTTTCAGCCGGTGGGTGGCAGGGCCTAGCTTACAACCTAAATTTCTTGACCTTTTCTAAACATAGTTCTAAAAGAATCAGACTTATGCAGGGCCAAATAAATAAAAACGGGCCTTGAATCCATGCACTAATTATGCCCAGGTTCTTCACCTGCTCTCTCAGGGAAGTGCTTCTGGCCTGGTGGAGTCCCAGGTTCCGACCCTCCACTTCTCCGGTGAAGAGCACTGCTAAGGGCACAGGCACTCAGCACAAGCAGCCTGAGAATCTGATCATAGCCGATCTGCCAAAGTGCCCTGGGGCACAATCCTAATCAGTGTTTTCCCTGCACACCGGACCTTCGCACTGGCCAGGGTCAAAGCACTGCTCCGGGCACAAGTCCAACAGTGCTGGGCAGGCACAATTACGCTCCCAGGTTCCCGCACCACTCAGCACGGTGTTGCCTCTCCCCGCGGGTCACAGGAGTCCTACTGCCAGTCCAGCGCCCCCGGGGCGGGGCCCAAGACTCGCCCTGCCCCTAACCCCGCCTCCCGGACCTCAGGCCCCGCCCCCGCCCCGGGCCCCGCCCCCAAGCCTGCCGGGAGGATGTGAGCTCATTCCCTCCTCCATGTTCCGGCCTCCTCCAGGAAACGTCTTCCGGAGGTCTCGGCCCGCTCACAGCCATCGGCCGCAAAGTACGCGGAGCGCCAGGTCCCATCTGACACCTCACGAAGCGAGGCGTCGGCCACGTAGGTGCGGAATGAAGGCAGGCGGCGTGGACACCCACCCCAGCCTGGACTACGGGGCCCGGACAGCGCCTCCGGCGTAGGCACCGCACCGTTCCCGGCCAGCGCACGCTGTGCCCTCAGTTCGCTTCCGGCCAGGCCACGTGACCGCGTGCACGTGTTCCGGCCTCTTGGAGCGGCGATCTGCAGCCTCCTCCGCACAGCGGGCGGATGCCCATCTAGAGGCGCTGCAACCTTCGCCATGAACCCCAGGGGCCTATTCCAGGACTTCAACCCCAGTAAGTTCCTCATCTATGCCTGTTTGCTGCTCTTCTCCGTGCTGCTGCCCCTGCGCCTGGACGGCATCATCCAGTGGAGCTACTGGGCGGTCTTCGCCCCCATCTGGCTGTGGAAGCTCCTGGTCATCGTGGGTGCCTCGGTGGGTGCGGGCGTGTGGGCCCGCAACCCTCGCTACCGTACGGAGGGTGAAGCCTGCGTGGAGTTCAAAGCCATGCTGATTGCCGTGGGCATTCACCTGCTGCTGCTCATGTTTGAGATACTAGTCTGCGACAGGGTGGAGAGAGGCACCCACTTCTGGCTGCTGGTCTTCATGCCACTTTTCTTCGTCTCCCCAGTGTCTGTGGCTGCCTGTGTCTGGGGCTTCCGCCATGACAGGTCCTTGGAGCTGGAGATCCTGTGTTCTGTCAATATCCTGCAGTTCATTTTCATCGCCCTGAGGCTGGACAGGATTATCCATTGGCCATGGCTGGTGGTCTTCGTGCCCTTGTGGATCCTCATGTCGTTCCTCTGCCTGGTGGTTCTCTATTACATCGTGTGGTCTCTCCTGTTTCTGCGGTCCCTGGATGTGGTTGCTGAGCAGCGAAGAACACATGTGACCATGGCCATCAGCTGGATCACCATTGTTGTACCCCTGCTCACCTTTGAGGTCCTGCTAGTTCACAGACTGGATGAGCACAATACATTCTCGTACATTTCCATATTCATTCCCCTTTGGCTCTCATTACTGACTTTAATGGCTACAACATTTAGGCGGAAAGGGGGCAATCATTGGTGGTTTGGTATTCGCAGGGACTTCTGTCAGTTTCTACTTGAAGTTTTCCCGTTTTTAAGAGAATATGGGAATATCTCTTATGATCTCCATCACGAAGACAGTGAAGATGTCGAAGACTCATCGGTTCCAGAAGCTCCAAAAATTGCTCCAATGTTTGGAAAGAAGGCCAGGGTAGTTATAACACAGAGTCCTGGAAAATACGTTCCTCCACCTCCCAAGCTAAACATTGATATGCCAGACTAAACTCACCGACTGAGTCTTTAAGTGAAAATCGAAACCATGTACCCATGAATTCCACTTTGCTTTTTTTCTGTGTTCATCCAGCTCTGGAATTGGAAATGGGCTCTCCTCATTCTCACCCTCTGTGAAATGGAAGCCTCTTGCAGTTGTCAGTGTGTAGCATAGACAAAAGAAGGAGGCTCTGTTATTTTTGTGTGTGCACATGGTGTGTGAGAGAACTTGCCTTCCAGGTCTGTGTCTTAAAAGCTAGCCAAAGGCGTTAAATTGAATTGTTTCTAGGCCTTCAAAAGACCTGAAAACTCCGTAGCTGTTTGTTTTTAATCGCTACTTATGCCTACCAAAAGTATTGTTTTAAAAAGTATTTTTATACACCGCTAGTCAAAAATTGTATATTAGATTGTGTCCATTGTGCCGTAATGGCAAATGTACCAAATTCTCTGCCACCACTGTTCCATAAACCTCATAGTTGGTATTTCTAGTGTTCCTACAGTTCAAATGGTTGTTTTCTTTGGGCTTTGCTGATAGAGGTCTTTAGTATTCTAGTAGATGAATTTTCTAATGGAGTGAATCTGCATATGTTAGTATTTATATTAATGTTTTAGAAGTGTTCTCTGTATTGTAGTTCTTGGCAATACCATTGTATTGTGTTAAAGTATTTTTTTTTAAGTTTCTGTGCGAAGGTATATGTTTATTGCAACTATCTTTATAGACTGCATAAGATGCTAAGATGTTCCTGACATGGGATGCCGACAAAGTACTAGGAATGGAGGTCTGGTATGTCTGAGCAGTCAGTAGTAGATAACAAGAGTACTACAGATTGTCATAGTGCCCCCAGAGAGAAGGGACACCACTCTGAGAGAACAGAGTATGGCGCTGGTATGACTTATGTGGTCCAGCACCACACTGGAGCATGCCACCTATTCACTAGAGTTGTGCTGGAGCCACATTACAGTCACTTACCTCCTTTTTCTTCCCAGGTGATATCATCTTGTAAGGAACAACCAACCTGTGACTTGGCCATTTCTAGGATCTGTCGTAATGTAAAGCATTACTGTTAGAATGCTGAGAGAGTGGCCGACAGGCTGCGGTCTTACTGTAAGGTCCAGTCATTTTGGTCCATCAATAGCAAGGGAGCAAATGTTTAGGGTATTTTTAAAAGATGAGTGCAGGGGTTCCTCAGGTGCTGGAGTCACTCCAGGAAATCATAACCAGAGGACAAAAGCCAGACCTTCTCAGAATTGACTTCTGATAGGGAAGAAGTAAATTCTTGGAAATGGAAGTTAAACTGGAGTGCGCATATCACCAAGGAGAAGAATGGGTGGGGTTGGTCTTAAAAATAACCTAGATCAAGTTCCATGAACATAGCTGCCCCTCTGTTGCTCTGGCCATGAGGTAGACCTGTCTCATTTGAAGAAAAAGGTAAACCTAGCACCTGGGAGACAGCTCAGTCACGAAAAGTGTTGTGCAAGCTAACCCATGTTCCAAGTCCTCAGCATCTATACAAAAGTCAGTAGCATGTGTGACCTCGGCATCCAATAGTGAAGCCAGGTGGGTTCCTGAAGCTTTTTGGGTAGTCATTCTAAAACACTAAGTTCCAGGTTTTGGTGGAGTATCCAGGGGTTAGCTGAGTAGGTAAAGGTGCTTGTCAGTAAGTTTGATCTCTGGGACTCCCATGATGTAAGAGAACCAACTCTTCTCTCTGACTGTCACACACATAAAACTAATTTTAAAATAGAGTGGAGGGTTGGGGAGGTGGCTCAGCAGTTAGGAGCACTGGCTGTTCTCTAGAGGACCATGGTTTGATTCCCAGCACTCAACTATATCTGCGTTTAAGAGGATCCAATGCCCTCTTCTGGTCTGTGCAGGCAACAGGCACAGACATTTCGTGTAAGAAACACCATTCACATAAAATAACTTTTTAAAAGGTATAGAACAATAGACGAAGACACTTGATGTTCATTTCAGGTTTACACATACACACAAACAAGATGAATTCACTGTTTAAGATCATTCAAAACCATGTTAACATCTGCATACACGTTAGCTAACACAAAAAGCTACCTGTGTGCCTACAATGACATTGGTTTGCACCAGCTGGCAAGATGTAAGAGGCAGTGATGAGCTGCAGTGGTTTGAATGCTTCCTACACAAGGAATTATTGAGTCACAGCTTTCTCAACCAAGCCTCGGGGCTCCTGTGACTCTGATGGGGTCCTCTTTGTAGCTGGTGCCTGTATGAGGGAGGAAGGAAGCTGAGAAGCCAGACACAAAAGCATGGAAGAATTGCTGCTGGCTTCTGGGTGAGCTTCACCTGAGCTTCGGGCATCTGGCATTCCTTCTACCCTTTCTCCACTCCAGCCTCCAGAGGACCTGAAAAGCAATGGCTTGTGCCCTAAAAAAGCATAAAGGTGGGGCCTGGAGAGATGGTTCAGTGGTTAGAGCACTGGCTGCTCTTCCAGAGGACCTGGGTTCAATTCTCAGTGCTTGTGTGGTGGCTCAAAATTGTCTAACACCAGTTCTAGAGGATCCAACTCCCTGTCTTGGGTTCTGCAGGCACAAGATATTTCCAGACAAAATACCTATACATATAATTTTTTTAAGTTAATTATTATTATTTTTTTTTTTAAAGAATGGAAGAGCAGGTGTTTCTGAAGAGGTTTGTGGTGCTCAGTATGAACCCTCACCCATAGCCTGTCATCCAGCAATGTAGTGTTGGAAAGCCACAGTCAAAAGCACACTACAAAAATCCCACCCAAGCCAGCTGTCCACGGTCAGGCCTCTGTTACCTCAGGATCGTAAGGTGTCAGTGGAGGGCTGTGGTCAGTTGTTGGGCTCTCGAGGCTGAAGACAGGGCTGTGCCTTGGTGTAATGGTCACAACACAGTAAAACCCCCGTTTGCTGTATGTCCATTTTGTCACAGTGGCTTCTGCTTAACAACTCTCAAGATCTCGGTGGCTGGGCTGGCTAACTGGCTCAGAGCACATGGCTGTGTAAGCGTGAAGACCCATCCTCAGAACTCCAACCAAAGCCAGGTATGCTGGCATGAGCTTGTATCCCCTGAGCTTACAAGCCAGCCCAGCTGAATTGTTGAGCTCTCTGCCAATGAGAGACTGTCTTAAGAAATAAACAAACCTTAAGTCAAAATTTAAAAATTTAAGGACCAGCAAGGAAAGTATGTTTGCTACATAAGCCAGTGACCTGCGTTGATCCCTGAATCACCTGGTGGAAGGAGAAAGTAGACCCCTGAAAACACTCTGCCTTTCAGAAGAGTACTTGTAGCACGCATGCACTTGTGTACTCATGTGAACAGTAGTAATTAGTTGCACATGTGAACTTGCACACACAAAGTCTCAATGACTTATAACTACAAACTTCTCCCTAGAGCTGCAAGCTAGCTGTGGGTTACGCTCAAGATTGGTATCTGATTAGGTCTCCTTGAATCCATTCAGGACGCCAGGTTGAAAGAGCAGCAGTCTTGGACTTTGTCCTTTATGGTAGAAGCAAGGAGGCCAAGCCAAAGCCTATACATGCACAGGCAGTTCCTGGGACATATGTTCAGTCCACTCAAGCAAGCACATGGTCAAGCCTGTCAAGTGAGGCAGATGCACTCAAGGGACAATAATGCAATCTACACAGGCAACTGTCCATGAGCTGGTGTTACAGGATAGTTCTGAAGGCATCAAGATATGTAGATCATGACTGATTTTCTTCTTACAAATGTTCTGTTAGTTTTCAAAAGCTGCCGCCATTGGAACTTGCTGGGATCTGACATGAGATGGGAAGATCCTATATTCAGACCCTTTGTGAACAGTGGGAAGATGACAGCAGCTGTGTAGCGCAGTGCTTTGAAGATGCCAATCTCAGCCATCTCCTCAGGTAGGAAAAGATCAGTTTAGGGCCAGCCTGGGGTGGATCTTGTCTCAGAAACAAAAAGCAAATCAAAATTAAAAAGATATTTAAGAAGTGCTGGAGTGGTGCCATGGTAATGCACTAGCCTTTAATGAGGATCCAAGATCAGAAGACATATAAAAATGCTGAGCACAGAGGTATATCCTTGTAATTCCAGCTATGGGGAAGGAGGTAGCAGGGTCTCTGGGGCTTGCTTGTCAACAGCCTAGCCTAATTGGCAAACTCTAAAGCAATTTGAGACCCTGTCTCAAAGGAGGTGATTCACATTCTTAAGAATGACACAGATGTGTCCTCCCACTTCCATTGCACACATACACATACATCTTCATGTGCACATTCATTAAATAATATATATATTTTATATATAAAATTTTATATATAAATAAATATATTATATATATGTTATATATATATATACACACACACACATATAAAACACTAGTGTTCAGGGGCTTCCCTGGAGGGTTACTTTGGAAGGGTCAGGATGACATAGGGAGGTTATCCAGGTAGAGGGTATTGGGACATGTGGAAGCCAGGGAGGACAATGGCCTGGTCAGCAGCCACCACCCCACAATCTCCAGGGCTTAGGGTTAAAACAGGAAGCTGTTGGGATACAGAGAGCTCACAGGTAGCAGGCAGCAGCAAGTACACTGGAGAATACACCTGGAAACCTAGTGAAGGGCTGAGTACTTTAGAGAACTCTGTGATGAGACTGGCACTGGCAACATGATTCTGATCAAAAATGGACTACTAGAGTTACTCTTGCTGCCAAAAAATTTCTCACCTGACATTATCTAACAGTCTTTGAGACTGAAATAGTCCATCCTGCAGGGAAGCTCCTCAACCAGGAAAGTAGACAACTCAAAATAGCTTCAGGAAGTACTTGAAACTGACAGGATTCACTAGGCCCCACCCTACCAAAGTAAACAACGGAAATAGAGCTGCTAAAAAGACTCAGAAAAGCCTGCAAATAAGACTCTCAGACTAGATTAGATGCCTGGAAGAAATAGAAACCAGCTCAGGTGTCTGAAATAGGTTAAACTAGTTGAGGCACCTGGAAAGTACTCTACAACCTGTTGAGTTGCCTGCAGGCTGTAACGTGTGCTCCAAGTTCCCAGCTTTGTGACCTGTCATCTATGCTTGAGTTGGCCTTGGTGATGCAGCTGTCTTTGCATCATTTCTGCTTCTCTAAGTAAACCCTCATCAATTCTTTTGTAAGGAACTCCTCACTGATACTTCTATAAGTTACTCCAATATTGGTTCACTATGTTGGGTTTTGGTGGTATATATATTTGGTCATTTGTGGGCTCCCTATCTGGAGCGAACAGATGTGTGTTGCCTTTCCCCAGGAAATTTTGTCACACATTACTTGCTAAGAAGGCTAAAAGAATAGGATTGGGTTGGCTTTGTTGTAGGTCTTGCTGCAGCCTTTAGGACTGGAAAAACGAGGTCATGTTACTTCCTTACATCTAGTCACTAGAGTTTAGTGGACCCGACAGAGCTAAGCCAAAACTCATTTGATAAAGGGTTTCCAAAGAAAGAAATGTACCTAGAGACTATATAACTAGACAGTGACCATGCACCCCATTCCTGAGCTGTCTACCATGCGCCTACCTTCCTCCATGAAGCATCCACACCACAATCTCACCTCTCAGCAGAGAAGAGCTCTCTCTGAGGAAAAGAGACTATCCAAACCTTTGCCAGTTGTTGTCCCTGACTCCACCGCAGGCACCCAGGGTATCTCTTCCTCTTGTTTTGTCATTGTAAGTGCCACAGCTCTGAAGGAAAAGGCTTCCCCTATGGAGATGTTACAGCTCTGAGAGAGAAAACCTTCCCCTATGGAGATGTTACAGCTCTGAGAGAGAAAACCTTCCCCTATGGAGATGTTACAGCTCTGAGAGAGAAAAGCTGCCCCTATGGAGATGTTACAGCTCTGGGTGGAAAGGCTTCCCCAATGGAGATATTATAGTTATGAAAGAGAAAAACTTCACCTATGGAGATTTACAGCTCTGAGAGAGAAAGCTTCCCCTATGGAGATGTTACAGCTCTGGGTGGAAAGGCTTTCCATATGGAGATGTTACAGCTCTAAGAGAGAAAAGCTTCCCCTATGGAGATGTTGCAGCTCTAAGAGAGAAAAGCTTCCCCTATGGAGATGTTGCAGCTCTGAGGGGAAAGGCTTCCCCTATGGTGATGTTACAGCTCAGAGAGAAAAGCTTCCCCTATGGAGATGTTGCAGCTCTAAGAGAGAAAAGCTTCCCCTATGGAGATATTACAGCTCTGAAGGGAAAGGCATCCTGACAACCAAGGCCAAAGAATACCACAAATTTTCATGCTGTGGGATGGTCTTTCTGTACACTGTGAATGTGTTGCTCTTATTGGTTGATAAATAAAGCTGTTTGGACTTATGACGACAATATAAGGTTAGGTGGTACATTCAAACTGAGGGTAAAGATGAAGAAGGGTGGAGTCAGGGCAGACACCACCAAGATGCCAGCAAAGCGGTAAGCCATGAACCACGTGGCAATAAGCAGATTATTAGAGATGGGTTAATTTAAATGTAAGAGCTAGCTAGTAATAGGCCTGAGTCATCTGCCGAACGTTTATAATTAATACAAGCCTCTGAGTATTTATTTGGGAACTGGTAGGTGGGAGAGAGTCAACTGTTTACATGTCACCACACAACAAACCTCACACAAGAGATTTATTGGGACAGATGTGAAAGTGACTGCCTCTTCTCTGGTGAAAAGCAGCAGGTGCCTGAGCAGGAGGAAGGCTTTATATATGGTTTCTTGAGGGGGCAAAGCTTTGTAGAGTGGCATGGGATTGGTGAGATTATTGTCTCCTGATCTTGGGGCAAGCTCAGGGACTGGTGGGATTTTTTTCTCTTGGCCTGGGTCTCAGGCTTGAGATCATGCCAATGGCAAGGTGTTCTTTCTTTGGCCCTTTATCCTGCATAGGGATTGCTGAGCTTGAGAGCCCAGGGATTGGTGGGTGTTTTTAGATTTTCAAACCCAGAAGTAGACTTGGAGCTTTTGCTCTATAGTCATATCAGGACATGTGTTTTTAGGTAATTTTGGATTAAAGACAATTGCCACATGATCTTTAAAAAGTGCCCCAAGATTCCCAATTTCCAACTATACACCTGGAGTTTGAGTCCCAGAACTGGTGTGAAAAAAAAAAACAAAAAACAAAAAACAACCAGCTGAAGTGATGTATGCTTTGTAATTCCAGAGAGGGCCAGATAGGAGGCAGAGCCTGGGAGCTCATAAGCCAGCTAGTTTAGTTTATTCAAGGAAGCCTCCGGCCACCGAGAGACTGCCTCCAACAAGAAAGTGGATGGTGCCTGAGGGACAACATTTGAGGTTGTCTTCTGACTCTACACATGTGCACATGTATACAGTGTCCTTAAACCCATACATCCATATATATATCATAATTCTATTTAGTATCGTAATAAAACCCGCTCTCAACAGGCATCCTTATTAGAGTGACATTGTCTTTAAACCCTGTGTGGCATTCCCTGATGCCCAGGGAAGACAGGGCGATCTGGAAGTTCAACTACATCCTTAAGATCATTCAACTTTTGGATAATTAACCAAAATGCTTCGTTTTGGGAGTAGACAATGTGGGCTCCAAGAAGATGCAGCTGATCTGCATGTCCCTGTGAAGAAAGGTTGTGGTGCTGATGGGCAAGAATACCATGATGCAGAAGGCCATCCGAGGGCACCTGGAAAACAACCCAGCTCTGTAGAAACTGTTACCTCATATCCGGGGTAATATGGACTCTGTGTTCAGCTAGGAGGACCTCACCAAGATTAGGGACATGCTGCTGGCCAATAAGGTGCCATTGACCCATCTGAGGTCCCTGTGCCAGCCCATAACACTGGTCTGGGGCCCGAGAAGACCTCTTTCTTGCAGGCTTTATGAATCACCACTAAAATCTCCAGAGGTTCCATTGAAATTTTTAGTGATGTGCAGGTGATAAGAACTGGAGACAAAGTAGGAACCAGTGAAGCCACACTGCTGAACATCTCCTTGTCCTTTGGGCTGATCATCCAGCAGGTGTTTGACAATGGCAGTATTTACAACCTTAAAGTGCTTGACATCAGAGTAGACTCTGCTCTCTTATTTCCTAGAAGATATCTGAAATGTTGCCAGTGTTTGTCTGAGATTGGTTACCTGACTGTATCCTTGGTGCCACTCTATTATCAATGGGTACAATGAGTCCTGGCTTTGTCTGTGGAGACTGAATACACCTTCCCACTTACTGAAAAGGTCAAGCCCCTTTTGGCTGATCCATCTTCATTTATCCACACGGCCCCTGGGCTGTCATCACTGCTGCTGCTGCTGCTTCTGCTGCTGCAGCCCCAGCCAAGGCTGAAGCCAAGAAGAGTCAGAGAAATCAGATGAGGATTTGGGATTTGGTCTTTGACTAATTCCCCCCCATATTAGCCAATACAGCCAGTTTTAATTTGAGAAATAAAAGCTTACTTCTGTGTTTTTTTGTTTTTTTTTGTTTTTTTTTTTTTTAAAAAAAAAGCAAACCACCAACCAACCAACCAAATAAACAAAAAACCTGGAGCCAGATAGTGGGGAAAAGCTGGAATATCACAGACTAGGGAACCACAGCCAATTCTCACCCAGCCAACTTCAGAGGCTGAACAGGATATGTCCTATCTTCATGGGTCCTCAGACGGACTGAACATGCAGGCACAATGCTGAACTTCTGCCTTCTCCTGATTTATGTTTCTTTCCTCACCCAGCTACTTTACTTCTTTATTCAAATGTGTAGAGCTAGGATTAAGGGTGGGTGCCACTACTGCCTGCCTGAACTCACAGAGATCTGAGGATCTCTGTCCTCTGGGTGATGGGATTAAAGGTGCAGGTCAGCACTCCCTGACCTTCAGGGCTTGGCTGTGGGTGATTCTGTCCTCTGATATTCCAGACTATTTTTATTAAATATACAATATGTCAACACACACATGGGTGGGGGGAGGCAACAAGATTGAGCAATAGTCAGGGGCCTATGGCAGAAGGACTGGGCTTCCAAATCTTCAGGGCAGCTCCTAGGAGTTGCTGTGGGAGAACAGATGTGTCCAAGCCCTGAGAAAAGCAGCCAAGGCCAAGCAGAGCCCTGTCCTGCACAGTGGATACACACATGTTGATGTAGCAAGGACCTCAGTGAGGGAAGTGCCCAGAGCCATGCCAAGTGGCCCTGCCTCCTACTTGGAGGAGGTGTCATGGCTTCCAGGTGCACGTGTGGTATGAAGACTTACATGCAGACAAAATATTTATATGCATAAAATAAAATTTTAATATCAAAATGTGTCAATTAAGTGTGAAGTTTCACTCAGGGTATCAATTTGAATGGATTGATTAGCTTTGCTAATGAATTGTTTTTCCTGTGTCTGCAGTTAGAAACTTTCCCTCTGTTTGCAAGGTGTCATCTTGGCTGTACACTGATAGCCTTAACAATACAGGGCTAGGGGACAGACTGGTTAGTTTCTGTCATGGTTAACATGACACAAGCTAGAACCATTTGGGAAGAGGAACTTAATGGAAAAATGCCTCTATCAGATTGGCCCATTGACAGATCTGTACTGCTTCTTCTTGATTAATGGCAGGTGTGAGGACCTACATCATTGTCCCCAGAGGTGATCTTGCAGTGTATAAGAAATCAGGCTAAGGGAGCCAGGGGGAGCAAGCCGGTAAGTAGCATTCCTCATGGCCTTGGCCTGGTTCCTGCCTACAGGTTGTGGCCTTGGTGCCCCCTAATGATGGACTATAAACTATAAGATGAAATGAACTCTCTTTTCTCTATAAGTTGCCTTTCGCCAATGTTTTATCATAGCTATAGAAAAGCTAAGATACAGATCCATAGAATGGTTATAAACTATTAACACGCCATAATAAATAACAGGGGAAATCCTCACCTGAGATTGTTCTTCAGTACCCTCCCATACCATTGTTGTGGGATATTTTGATTGTACTCTGGCGTTCCTGAGTCAGAGGGCACAGCTAACTACTAGCTGACCAAAATTAGCCATAGGTTTTAGAAGACTGAGGACATATACAGAGACACAGGAAGTAGTAGGAGGGTCTTAGAAAGATTCTCACCCCATTTTTGGATTAAGAAGGAAGGAGGTCACTGGTAGCTTCTCCACCACTTCTCTGAACATTTATGTTCTCACCCCAATATTTGACTCCCTAGTTTTTATTGATAAAGAATAATTAGGTAAATGCTTCATCTGGTGCCCAATGTGGGGCACAAGAGCATGAGGCAGCCTCTCACCCCAGCTTCGCAGATGCTGGAGTCACCACCATGGCTGCTTTCTCTCTCTTCCCCCAGGCCTTTCTTCTGAGTCCGGGACGTTCAGGTTACAGCCTCTCTACAACAGTTTCCAGCTACCACCTGTCCCCTGCCCACTGCCGGCCAGCTTTGTCATTCAGGCAGCACCAGGCTGGCTCCCTCTCCCTGTGAGCAGAAGGCTCCACCTGGACCTCCTCTGATGCCACACAGACCTGCTGACTCAGCACACGCCCTGGATATCGCTGCTGTAGCCTGCACCACACACTCTCAGCCCCCAGCTATTCTCAAGCAGCTGCAGCAGTCCTCAGCCAGGTCACTTACCACCTGCAGTCTCTGCTCAGCTCTGTGGTGTATCAACAGCCAGCTTCACACTTCACTGCTGTCATCAGCAGAGCTGGTGAGACATGGGTAATTCTCAAAGGGGGAATCAGTTTAAAAAAGTTTTCCCCCATGTTAAGAATGGGGAACAATATTACAATGCAGGGAGTTAGGTTTCTGTACAGTTTGAAAATGGAAAAATTAAATCAAAGGAGAAATAACTTAGCTGGGTTAATACAATGTTGATTATAATCATTATCACTTTGATAATTCATGTTTTATCCTTTAAAGAGTGGTTTAATATTTGGCACCAATATTGGTGCCAAATTAAAAAAAATTAACTGATAAGATACAATTCTTATAAAGGTCTACTAATGAAGCTAAGAAATTTATACACAAAAAAGTTTAGAGCAGAACTTACCAACCATTGAATTATGAAGCTGAAGAAAAGCTGCCCAAGGTTGTGAGAAAACCTTAATTTATCCAGTTGCCATAGAACAATGGCTACCAGTTGATAGGCACTGCCAAGGCTATGCAGAAGGTAACTGGGATGTCTAGAAATGTTAGATTTGAAGAGACTTAGGGAAGCAGTAGTTTCATATAGAGGCATTCACCTTTTGTGAAGCAGATGTTAAATTCATGGATTACTTGGAACAGAATTATTCCATGAGACTGGAAAGATATAAGCTACAGCAATATTGAAAGCTTGTTCTCAGCTATACTGGATAATATGGTGGAGAGAAGCAGCTGTGGTCCTAGAACAACAAGATCAGCTTCTCAGTGAAAGGCACTGTGCTGATTGGAAAAGACAGTGTAGATCTGATGAGCACCTTTTGGCCTGTGCTGTAGAGCAGCTCTGGATGCCAGAGATAGGGTTAAAGAGTCAGGAAAGAGGACCAAGTCCTCCACTGAAGTTACACAAATTGCTTCAGCTGTAAATAGAATTATTTCAAATCCAGAAATATTAATTGAATTTTTGGCTTTTGAAAATGCTAATTCAGAATACAAAAGGGTGATTAGGCCTTTAAAGGCAAGATCAGCACCAATAGATGAATGAATTAGAAATACAGCTGATTTTGGATCTCATACTTAGGATGATACTTGGATAGGGGAAGTGATTTCTAAAAATTAAAAAAAAAATCAAAAGGTTAGATGTTTTAATTGTCGTAAACCAGATCATCTAAAAAGGGATTGTAGGCAAAGCATTCCTACAATGTTTTTTCCTATTGGTAATCCAAACAGAAGGCCACAGCCTTCTGAAATATACAGAAGGTGTGGGTAAGGCCAGCATTGGACTAATAAATGCAGATCAAAAAGGGACAGGCAAGGTAAACCTTTGCCATCGAAAAATGCCTTGGGGATCTCTTTGTAGTATGAGATTTCTGGCCTGGACTTTTGGGCCTAGCCTCAAGGTTTAGACCCGCAGACCCGCAGAGACACACAGATGCTTGCATTAAATTTAGGCTGATCAGCCTAAGGCCAAGCATATAACTTGCTAATTCTTTACCCTTAATCTAACCCATGATTCTTATCCTGTTCTGCCATGGGGCTCGGTACCTTTTCTCAGAGCAGCATAGTTGTTCTCTGCATCTTCTGGTTTGTCTGGCAACTTTGGAGTCTCTGTGGCGTTTCTGCTCTGGTCTTCCTTTTTCCAGAGTTTTCTTAATCTGGTAGCCCCACCCACACTTCCTGTCTGCCTTTGGCCTATCAGTGCTTTTTATTAAACCAGTGGGTGGGACAATTATTTACAATGGAACAACATAATCCTCTACATCTCTTGAAGGCTCCTAAATCAAATTTGGTTTAACCATTCCCTGTCAGCATTAGGGAAACACTTTCATAGAACAATTAAAATAATTTAATGCTTGTTGTGAAAAAACTACACTGCTCTGCTTCATTAGTGTAGAGAGCCGCGTGGCTGCACCTTAAAGATGGTGCTAGCTTCCGCCTTCCACCTTCCCGACGGTGAGAGCTCTCTGAGATAAACAACTCCTCATTTGGCTAAGGCTAAACTCGTGGCTTGCTTCCAGGTGTGGCTTGCTTCTGTGCACCTGGATCTATTGGCATGGCCCACGTGGCACCCCGTGGGTATTTAGCTGGGAGCGGGTTTTCCCCAGTGGAAGAAGTGGCAGAAGTGGCAGAAGAAGTTTCAAGGTCCTGAATAAACCACTGAAAGAAGAGCCTGGTGTCGCGTCATCCGCGTGACACATTAGATTAAAAAAATTCAGGAGAGACTATAAAATAAGTTATTTTGGCAAACTTCTATAAATGATAAAAACCAAAGATAAAAATATAAATAAATAGCACTGTGATTAAAGGTTTATTAGACACAGGTGTGGATGTAACAATAATTGCACCAAAATCTTAACATCCAGATTGGCCTCTTCAGAAGGTAAATAATTCAGCTTCTAGGAACTGGAACTTTATTTCAGGTTAAACAAAGTACAAAGTGGGTTGACAGGACCAGAAGTACAGTGAGGAAAATTAAAGCCATATGTGGCTAACTTAGCAATGAATTTATGGTGATATAATTTGTTACCATATCTAGGAAAACCTAGATCAATATTCCTCCAATCTTAGAAACAAACTATAAGTTAACATATGCTTCTGCAAAAAATATATTAAAAGGTATTATTAAGAACATGCACTGACAGGTTGTACATAAGCAGGGCACAACAAGAGCCCTACCTTAAAAATGGTTAGCTGACAAACCTGTCTGGGTGGAACAATGGCCTTTGACATAAGAAAAATTACAGGCACAGGAACAGCTGGCACAGAAGCAGCTAAATGCTCAACATATTGAAGAATTGTGCTGTCTTTGGACTTCTCCTAAATTTGTCATTAAAAGGAAATCTGGGAAATGGAGAATGGTAACAGATCTAAGGACTTAAATAGTTCAAGAAGATTAATCAGCTGGTTAATGAATGAATGTAATGAATATAAGCTTCTGTGTGATTCTCTGGGACTAAGAGACTGTGAGTCTGGTCTTTGGGCCTAGGCCAGGCCAGAAACTTCCAACTACAATGTTATAAATTATTTTGATCACATTCTAACACTCCAGAGACTGCCAATAAAGTTTACTTTGAATCAGCGGGTGTAGCTACCTACTAGCTGATCAAGATTAGCCATAGAGGTTTTGGAAGAGTGAGGACATATAGAGAGACACAGGAAGTAGTAGGGAGGGGCTTAGATTCTTGTCCTTTTTTTGGATCAAGGGAGGAGAGAGGAAATCAGTGGTAGTTTCTCCATTGCTTCTCTGATCATTCAGGTTCTTGCCCTGATATCTGACTCCTTGGTTTTTATTGATAAAGAATAATTAGATAAACGCTTCATTTCATAGGATGAAATTATGCAGTCTATTAATGCATGAAATCCTCAAATAAAAGAAAATGTGAGCCTCAAAAATGAGGTCACACCCTGAATAAGGAGGACCTGTGGTGATGGAGCTATTCTGGGGTCACCTGTGCTCAGTAGGCAAGTCCAAGAAGTGAACTAGTCTTACCAAGGCAGACTTGGGTAAAAACTATATTTTAGTTTGTTGGTGGTGCCTGTCTTGGATAAACCAGACTTGAGAGGCCTGAAGAGATGGCTTAGAGGGCAAAGGCACCAGCCACTAAACCAGACTGAATTCTCTTTTGGGGACCCACGTAATAGAAGGAAAGAACTGACTCTGGCAAGTCCTCTGACCCTCATGTATGCTGTGATGCACTTGTGCATCCACCTCAGCTGTCACATGTGCACATGACATACTAATAATTTAAAAAGACCCCAAAGGGATGTAGCAGTCACTGAAGACTGATTAGCAGAGGAGGAGAGAAGGGAACTACAACAAATCTGTAACAGATTCCAGACCCTAACAACTGACTCCATGATGAAAGTGCCATCCAGGCTGTAAATTCGGCATGTGACAGTACTGTCAGAACTCAAAGGCTTAACTCATCAAAGCCTGCTAAAATTTCTAAATGTACTAATCTTGCTTTTTGGCTCCTGTAGTTCTGCTTCTGGCTAACTATTCTTGTTAACTGAAGTATGTCAACCAAGGGTATAGTTTTTGTGTTTAAAACTCACCCTGAGAAAGGCGCAGGGCTACACTGGGATCCTGAACATCTTGTGTGGTGGCTGGCTGGCTAATAAAGACTTTATATTGGCTTAAACCCAGGTCCCACACAACCACACAACCAAATCAATGATATCTGGGCCCCTGGGAGGCAGCAATTTTTCTGAGTTAGAGCATGAAATCAAGTTCCAGAGGAAAAGGCACACCTGTGTTAGTCATTCAACAGGGCTGATTGGTTGATTGCTGAGAGCTGGCCTGTAAGAGTCATTCTCTTGTGCTAACATCAGCCCCCAATTGCCATTTACCATTACCTATGTGTCTGACCTAACATCCTCATGACTATTACGTAAGTCTTTTGGAATGTTCAAACAGATCCCTTGCTTTCATTGACCCAAAGGCTAAGAATTTCACCTGGTGGCATCTGAGTCCAATAGAAGGGACCTCTGCTTTGCTGTGACCTGTATACCTGATGGAAAGAAGAATTTCAAAAATTTCTTGATTTTTAAACTTTGTTTTGTTACTATGGAAACTCATGGAACCATTACCCTGTTGAAACACAGTATTTGGGGTTATCATGAATCTGTATCCATAGGCCATGGTCTCTCTAGTTTCACTATAGTGTAAGTTCTCATTCTCTCTGAAGTGTTGACAGAAAACCACAACCCTTGCCTCAAAGGAACAGTTTATTCTAGAGCCAAATATGAGTGATCGTGGCCAGGAACACAGATTAAGGTTAACCCAAATTCTATGTTCCAATGTGGAATCAGTTTCATGAAGTTTTTTTAAGCAGCAGAACAAAGTCATAAATTAAGACACTTTTCAAATGCATTGATGGGAGCAGTAAGTAGGTGGTCAGGACAAAGTGGAAAAATCTAGGCCTCAGATGACACCTTTTGGTTAAACTATGGTTTTGTTAATACATTCTGGAGATTTTGGGCTTGTTTTCCCCTTTTCTGCTCTTACTGAGCTAAATCCTGCCACCCTACCCCACCTTTTTTTTTGAAATAGGGTCTTAGTGTTGCCCTAAACAACTTGGAGTTTGTAATATAGAGGAGGCTGGCCTTGACAGAGATATGCTTGCCTCAGCCTGAACAGTACTGGGATTAAAGGTTTATGCCACCATGCGTAGGCCAAAGGTTTTCAATCTCTCACAAGATGGTAGGTCTAAGAAAGAGGTGGACCAGAAATAGCAATTTAAGTAACTTAAAATATAGCCCAAGGTAAATTGTAACTAGGCTCCAGATGCATAGCTCTCAAACCTCCTGCCATCACAGAAGCTAATCAACCCTGCAGAAGGGCCAGTGTAAGGTGCTGCTTCTTCTGGGGGACTCTTCTTCACGGAAGTGAGAATGTTTTTGTGTCATCATGGGATTTGTTTTAGACACTGGCTAAAAGAATCATTTGGTGTCACATTAAGGAACATGTGAACTAAGCAAAAGCAATTTGCCAAGGTGATCTTTCTGCAAAAAGTATGTCAGCAGCAGCCAAAGCAAGCTATCAAACACACTCACCAAACAGTCTGTCTTTTATCCCTGATTTTAGGTGGTGACAGAATCTCATCTCATTGGCGGGTCCCAATCTAATGCAACTGGTAACCAGCACAAAGGGGGCCAGGAGGTTCAGGAAACACGGACCCTTGTCTGGTTGACTGCTTTCTATTGCTCTTCTCAACACTGAGTTGTTCATGTAAAACCCAAATGGAGCATGGGGGCTGGCAGGGGGCAATGCAGACTGGAGACCTGGATGTAGAATCTTTTGAGCCACGCAAGCTGTCTACCAAGCCTCGGGAGCATGAGAGTAAGAACAGGGCTGAGGCCCTTGCCTTGGAGCAGAGTTCAAAAGCAAATGGCAGCAAGCAGGCAAGGAGGATCTGGATGGTGTGGTGTAAGGGGCCCACTGTGGTGAGCTGGGGCTCTGCCCTTGTCCCACCCTTCTGAATTCAGGCACACCTTTGTGATCTGTTCTGCCTAACAACAGGGATGGGTGCCTAGGTGCCACTTAGAGGCGGTCATAGGACAAGCCCAAGCACTGCTCCTCAGAAGGGAGGCTGAGAACAGCAAAGGCTACCATGAGGCCAGGCAAGGCCGGGCAGGGCTGCTGGAGTCAGGACAGGGCTCCCAAGAGTTGTGCCTGTGAGGGAGAGCTGGGAGCTGAGGGAGAGCTAGGAGCTGTGAGAAGGCTCAGCTTGTGCATGTCACATGGGAAATGTCTGGGAAGGTGTCAGTGCCAAAGTGAAAGAGTCTTGAGAGAAATACAGGAAAGGAAGGTTCTGGGACGGGCCTGTCAGTACTCCACTTCCATCTCAACAGGACTTATAGACAAAGGAAGGAGCGTGGAGAACACTCCTGATTGGGGCATTTGGCTTTTCTCACTGAGGTATGAGATCATGCACTTAGTGCAAGGAAACCCTGAGGGGAAGAGTCAGAAATGCACAGGTGAGATGACTCAGGCAGTTCTCCACAGCTGAGATCAGGCCCTCATAAACAGTGGCTGGGTCCATCCAACACTTTGAAAATCATCAGGTGAGTGGGCAAACAGTAGAGTGATGAGGTCAGGCTAGGGACACACCACCTTCACCATTAACTTCTATCATGAAACATTCAGGGCTTTAAGATGGCTCTGTAGTTTAAGACACTAGCCCCCATGCTCAACCTGAATTTGAGCTCCGGAGTAAATGATAGGTGGAGAGAGGGGTGCCATGGGACATGCCTCCACTTCCTGTAAAGAAATGTAACATGAAGTATTTACTGAGTACCCCTATGTGTGTGTATTATTATTCTGCTGCTATGTCGAAACACCATGACCAAGGTTATTTGAGCTTATGATTCCAGAAAGATAGGAGTCCATGGTGACAGGGAATCCTGGTAGCAGGCAGCAGGAGCAGCTGAGAGTTGACATCTTCAAACCATAGGCCAGAAATAGAGAGCAAACTTGAAATGTCACACGACCTCCAATTCTCAAAACCCACGTCCAGTGACAAACTTCCTCCTGCAGGCCACACTTCCTAAGTCTCCAGGACATTTAAGGCAAATTTAAGGTCTTCTCCAAGCTGGTCATGGTTTAATACTGCAGTGGTAGAAACCCAAGGAATGACAAGTCCAGTGTTCCAAGACTGTTTCCCTTGGAAACTATTTGAGCTGGGCTTCCAAAGTTCCTGCTGCTCTCTGCACTGTCTCCCAGGTGCCTATTAGGATGGCCCATTAAGCACTCTCTACAGAGTTCAGCCACTTTTCAGTTCGGAAAGGGGCAAGCCTTCCTCATTTCTAAAAAAGCACCCCCCCCCCCCAAGCATGGTGAGGTGTCACAGCAATGGCCCATTCTCTGGTACCAACCTCTGTTGCTGTGATAAGACACAAAGACCAAGGTGAATTACAAAAGGAAGGGCTAGTCTGGGCCATAGTTCCAGAGGGTTAAGATTCCATCATGGCAGGAATTGTGGCAGCATGGTGACAAGTACAAGTGAAGGCTCATATTTCAATTCCCAAGCCTTTAAATCCTCAAAACCTGCCCCTAGTGACTGACATTCCTCCTCCAGGAACTCCACATCTCCTAAGCCTCCCTGAACAGTACGCCCAACTGGGGACCAAGTATTTAAATGCTTGAGACCATAGAGGACATATCATTCAAGTCACCACAGGGTGTTCTTGTGTCCAGTTGCTGTGTGGAGACCAGAACTCCTTATTCCTTATTTGACAGGTTGGTTACTGAAGCCACACTTGCCACTTCAGCTAGACTGGAAGGGTAGCAAGGCTTAGGGACTCCTGCTGAAGAACAGTACTTTAAGGTGTGTTACTTTTGTTTATGTTGCATTTGTTTAACTCTGTGAAGCTGTGTTACTTTGCCTGTCTAAAACACCTGATGGTCTAATAAAGATCTGACCGAATCTTTGTGCCTGTCACATCAGAAATGGCTGGGAAGGTGTCAGTGCCAAAGTGAAACAGTTTGAGAGGAATACAGGAAAGGCAGGGGAAAGATAGGCAGGGCTGGAAGGCAGAGAGACTATGTGAGAAATATGGGAGGAAAAAAGAAAGTAGCCAGAGGAGGAGGACCTAGGGGTCAGACACCCAGACAGCCAGTCAGCCACAGAGTAAGAGTAAGATTTACAGAAGGGGAAAGCCAGAGAAAAAAGGTAGATGGGCTAATTTAGGTTAAGAAAAGTTGGCTGGAAGCAAGCCAAGCTAAGGCCGGGCATTTATAATTAAGAATAAGCCTCTTGTGATTTATTTGGGAGCTGGGTGGTGGGAGTAGAGTAAAAAACAACCAACAACAGCTCCCTTGTTTACACCTACGTGGTTGTTGGTTTTTTTTTTAACTCAGGTCCTCACGCTTAGGCAGCAAGCACTTTTCCCACAGAGCCACCTCCCCACTTCATGTATAGCCCTGTCTGCAGCATGCGCTCATGTAGTCTTCACCACAGTATGAAGCAGGTATCATTAAAGGTACCCCATTTTGCAAGGCTGAGGCATAAGTTTGGCAAATAATCTCCAAAAGGTTCATTTGTGTTCTGGAGTTCAGTAATACTCTAAATGGGTGGTTTCCAAGTGTCATATGACTTCATATTCTAGGTCATGAACTTTTCTTCTGAGGACTGTAGGGACCCAGCTTGACCTGCAGCCATGCTGAGGTGTCACTCTACCTTCCAGCACCCAGCATACTATAGATAACAAACCTCTTAAGTGGTGTGTGGAATTCTGTAACCAGACACAAGTCCTCTTGGCATCAGGAATGTGCCTGGCACCCTTGATAGCAGCTTGAAATAAATGAAGTACATTCCAGCTCTGTCCACTGACGTGAGTTTTAGGGATCCATTGGTCCAGCTGATGCTCTGGGCCAGGCTTCCGTGAGCCCAAATAAAATTGCATCCTGTCATCCTGGATCTGTCTGCTTTTCTTCAGCCTCTCAGGACTTTCTACTAGTGGAGGCCAGTTCTTTTATATTGGATTTCCCATAAGAGACCTCTCTGCCTCCTGATCCCATTCCATGGACAGTTCAAGCCAACAAACAGCTGCCAACCTGAGGTCCCTAAGAAATCAGTGAGTGTAGAATTATGTGCAAATCTCCTGTGTGTCCAGCTTTGTAGGCCTGTAACCTGAAACAAGATTTGCAGCCAGGAGCCAGCCAGGAATGTCACTCAATTCGCAGACTTCTGTCTAGCATGCATGAGGGTTAAATCTCTGGCACTGTATAAACTGGGCAAGATAGCTATAATTCCAGAATTTGAGGGATGGAAGCCGGACAACCAGGAATTCAAGATCATTACAGTGAACTACACACTGAGTTTATGGCTGGTCTTGAACATGAGACCCCATGTCCAAAACCAACAACAAAATAGCCTCAAATCAAGGAAGAGTTCTAAGGACAGAGTGAGCTTTTTCAGTGAGCTAATACACACACGCACACGCGCGCGCACACACACACACACACACACACACACACACACACACACGGAACTTGATAAGTAGATGTTTGCCTCTGTCTTCTGGAATTAAAGCACCCAGGCAAGCTCTTTAAGAAATACATAGGGGATCTGGGAGCATGATGACAGGAATGGAGAGAACATACCATGGTGGGGAGTACAGACTGCACTCCAGGGAGAGAAAACATGGAATCCAAAGGAAGGCACACAAACACATCCCCCAGATCTCTCTGTGGATGTTTTCTTTGCTTTGGGAAGGGACTGCTTTGTCACTGATAAATTTCTCCTCCTCTAGGGGATTCTGTGGGGCAGCAACTGAGCATGCATGCAGCTCTGCTTCAAGGCAACAAGGAGACATGAACCAGAGAGCAATGAGTCAATGCCCCGAAGTACCATGATCTGAGCTGGAAGTTCGGGACAAGTCCCTGTCCCTCTTTGGAGCTATTTCCTATTTGTACACTAAGGGTCCAGGACAGGTCATTTGTTCTCATTTTGGAGGGTGGGGCACTCTCATGTAGCCCAGGCTGGCCTTACACAGTAAAGGATGACCTGAACTCCTGATGCTTCCACCTCACCTTCCATATGCTGGGATTGAATGGGTTCACTACCAAGCCTGGGTTTCTGTGGTGCTGGAATTCTGGGCTTTGTGATAAGCACTAATTGACTCAGCTACATTCCCAGCCTTGGGAAGCCAGGGCAGTTGGTCCTCACAATCTGTTCCTCCCTAACATCTTGTTAGCCTGGGAGCATGAGCCAGACAGCTGTCAATCTGGCCTAGGACATATGTCCTCCTTGGGTGAGATACTCTACTCTCTCTGCTCAACCTCAGAATGGAGTCGTGGAACCTTAGCTTAGGGAGATGAATGGGTCAGGAACCACCAGGGCTCCTGACAGTAACTGACTCAAAATCTGCTCTGCATCTCCTGCAACTCTTGTAGGTTCTGCTTGGTGCAGCCCACCCACACAATTTCCATCTGGGTTTATTTGGGTGTTTTATATAGCCAAGTATCCGTTCCCTTTTCTTTCAGGGAAGCACAGCCTGGACATTGGCCCACCCTCTGACTCCTCATAGCAGCTGGGTGGATACCTGTCCACACCAACACCCCTTCTGACCATGACTGGTTCTTGTGGACATGGAAGACAATTCATTTCCCCCCCATGGGTTGTTCTGTTTAAAACAGAATCTTTTTTGTTACCTATTTCTGGCATTTTCTTTAGTTTCCAGCACAGGTGAGTGAGACCATGTTCCTGCACTCCAGACGAAGGAGTGAGGAAGATGTTCCCACTTCCCCAGAAGCTTTGCTACCTTGTGTGGTATGGTGTCTTGGCCCAGCAGAAGCCTGACCAATGCTTCTGGACAGCCATGCTGTTCACAGAAAATTTCACCTAAACAGGGGCTGGAAAACAAGAGGGTGAGCAGACTGTGAGTCACAATGCATGTCCTTTAGATGTCAGTCTTGACACTCTGGTCAGAGATGATTCACTCTACACCTTGTGAGCAGTATGGGTTCAAGGCCCAAGATGTTATCCTGAGTTCCTGGGATAACACTGTGGTCTTCCAGGATAGGTTAGGTACTACCGAGGGATTGTTAATTTTAGTTTAAGACAGTGTTGCTCTATAGTCTACAATGGCTTTGAACAATGACTGTCCAGCTTCCCAAGTGCTGAGGTTACAGGTATGTACCATCATGCTCACTAACCAATACCTTCTAAAAAAAGCTTTGTGTGTTGTGTGTATATATTCATGTGTATGAGTGCAGGAGCATGTATGTGGAAGTCAGAGGACAGCCTAACAGGTAGTTCCTGGACATCCACTTTGAAGCAGGGTCTCTCATTTATCTTTGGGTATGCCAGGCTGCAGATTCCAGGTGAAGGGACCTGTGAGTCTCAGGGGATTCCCGTCTTTGACTCCTGGGTCATTGTAAGGATTATAGACATCTATTACCACAGCTGGTTTTCTGTGAACCCAGGTCCTCATGCTTGAGATGTTACTCACTAAATCATCTCCCCAGCCACCAATGAGAGTCCTGTCTCTATAACATCTGCACTCCCAATTTCCCACAGCCCCTCTGACACAAATCCTGAACACTGTATCAGTGCTTCAGTAATGGTGGTTCTGACATAAAAGTTCAGCCAGGACCATTCATGCTCAAGATAGAGCTCATAAAACATGAACGTTCTCATAGAAGTTTTATTTCAATGGGTCATGTCTAGAGTTCTTGTTCAGTGTACAGACAACTCATAGTTCAGCATAGTGCTTCCAATACAAGCCATATAACAATGGGAATTCACTGGATATAGTGCACTTGATAAAAAAATAAATTACAGTTTCAAAGCTACTGCAGAGCCTAACATGTAGAAAAGTAAACACAAAATAGTTGGTGAATTCTCATAACCATCTACTGTATCTAGGTGGGAAAACAAAAAGTAAAGGGTTCCACCACACACACACTCATATACACGCATAGACACGCGCGTGCACATGCACACACACACACTCGCATGTGTGCGTGTGCTCCTCTGATGAGAGGAAATGCTGAGAGTTGGTGACTATCACCTCCAACAATGGAAGAAGTAAGAGGAAGAAGGGAGCCCCACCGAGACTTCAGCAAGAACGTGCAAAGCACAGCAGGACTCGACTCAGGACAAGTCCCCATCCTGGCAGCATAGGAATGTTTCCAGTCCATCCTGAATCCATAAACCCAGCTTCAATTTTTCCCCCAGAAATAAAAGCATAAACGATCTACAAACACACATTCCATATTACACAGAAGTATCTAAGATGAGTCCAATCAATTCCATGGCCAAGAGATGGATTAAATAATAGGATTGCACCAAATCTGTCATGGCTGAGACCTATGATCTCATTTTGCAGTTTCATGGACAAGGACACAATGTTCTGAAGTGCTGAACCCCAGGCAGCACTCCATTGCTCTCAGAGATGGAACCAGCCCTTGCAGTGGTTTTCAGCCTTCCTAATGCTCTTACCCTTTAATATAGTTCCTCTTGTTGTGGAGACCCCCCAACCACAAAATTACTTTGTTGCTACTTCATAACTGTAAGTTTGTTACTGTTATGAATCATAATGTAAATTTCTGATATATAGGATATTGAATACGCAACCCGGAATGGGGTGGTGACCCACAAGCTGAGAACCACTGGCTTAGAGTGTTGTTATAAATAAGCATTAGTGAATATGGGGATGCTCCTGGGTACTCCCCCACAATGCTGTGTGTGCAGCACCAGCAGAACTGAATGGAGACCTGTTTGCTATCTCTAGCTCTCTACAGAACAGCCTTACTGCACATGAACACATAGCATGGTGGCAGAGTGAGACAAGGGTCTCTATGTAGCTTTGACTTGCCTGCAACTCACAGAGATGCACCTGCCTCTATCTGCCGAGAGCTGGGATTACAGGCATGCACCACCATTCTCGGGCCAAGGTCCCAGCTCTGATCTCTAGCAGCCCAAAACAAAAACCTAACCAACTCAAAATATGTCAGTTCAAATGTATACTAGGTTTGGCAGTTTACGACTGAAATCCATGCACTGGAATGCTGAGGCAGGAGAATTGCTATGAGTTCAGGACCATAACGAGTTACACTGTGAGATCCTGTCTCAACACAACAGAACAAAGTAAAACAATATGAAAGTAGGTAACACATGCTAAACGAGAAGACAAAAATAATCCTAGCACTCTGGAGGCAGAGGCAGGGGGAGTGAGTTCCGGGACAGTCAAGGCTACACAGACAAACCCTGTCACATAAAACAAAAACACAAAACAAACAAAAGACCCCAAGTTTTTCACTAGTTGAGCGACTAGTACACAATCTTGCAAGCAACAGCAGGACTTCCTGGGGCTCAGTTAAGAGAGCAGAGGTCCAAGCGTTAGCTAGAAATGGGAAGAACAAGCAGTAGATCCTAGAAGCAGCTCAGGGATCTCATTCCAGACACACCTGGGCACCTGAGCCTGTGCAAAGCAAGTGCCTACAACAGTCAGTAGGACTTGTGAGGAATGTCTTTCACAACACCTTTTCTCAAAGCAGTGTAAAAAGCTAGGGATTCTGCTCATAGCTCTGCTCAGCAGCCTCCTGGAGCTCGGGACAGACAACTGGGAGTCTGCCTGTGTGGAGAGGACTGTGGGCCTCCAGATCATTTACATGTACAGACTCTTTTTCCAGTGCTGAGGAGGAGTCTAGGACTACTAACCACAACCTTCACATCTTACTGGAAACTGCCATGCCAAATTCTCACCCCAGTCAGGGATACAATTCGAACCTGATCAAGATGTTCCCCTGGGCATCATCTCCAGTGACATACAAGCACAGTGCCAGCAACTGCCCTTCCTAACTTAGCCTCACACTGCCAGATGCCTTCTTCCTCAGTTGTCACCTCCAGCCTCACTGTCAGCATCTCCCACCACTTTACATTTTGGCCACCCCTACCACCTCTACAGGTGCCCTGGGCCTGGCTCGCTAGACCATACCACTTTCAGAGGAGCAGAATATATGTGCTGTAACAACCCTGGAAACATACGACAAGTGCCTAATATGTCAGGGTAATTCATCACTCAAGTATTAGTTCTAAACTTACCATCTGATGCTAGGATATAGGATTTCTTTTTACTGGAGATACTGGTGAATCCTAACAAAGTCCCTACCAATATTCTCACTGTAAGAATTCAGATACCTGAAGACACAATGTTATGAGGTACTTTCAGCTACTCAATATTGAAGGGATAGTGCTCTATCCCAAACAGGACGGAACATTTAGGACTTGTAAACCACCATGTCTTAGCTGTTGTGTGGTTAGCAGCTCAGCTAACTGCATAGGCCGTCCAGGACTTGCGGACACTGGAAATCTGGTACCCAGTCCAGTACATCCTGGACCAAGGCCCGGGTTTTAAGTGTCATACTGTGAGAAATAGCTTATCATTGAGGATTGGTGAAAACACTGCCTATGAAATAATGCAGAAGCTGCCTACTGGCTAAGGGGAGACAGCTAGCAAGAAGGGAAAGTTTGTTTCCGTTAGTAAAACAAGTTTCTAAACTGTCCAGTTCCTCTGGACACTGTAAGACTGAATCCCCAAGCTTCCCAGCCCCAGCTCATAATATGCCTCAAAGAAGCCAGGACAGTCCAAATGACAGCATTTTAACGATTACATAGCTTGGTGTTTACTTAGCTGAGAAGACTGAGTGCTCAGCCATATACACATCAGATGATGAGCAGAAAACTGAACAAACTCTGGAACATACAGCTTAACATCAGTGCTTGGTAACAAAGAAACACCGGCACTTTACCAGTGTCTGTATATCGTCCCCATGGCAACTGAGGTCCTGATCTTTCAGCCCACACAGTTAAAGCTACTGCCATTTCTCTGTGCTGGGATTATAAGTCCATTTTCTATGATGAACAGGTACTACTTTAACATCAAAACTTATTTTGATACAAATGGGGAATTCTAGAGAACTTTAAAAACAAATACAAAACTGATGTAAGCTGACTTCATTCACGATACTGTGCACAGCTTATGGGATTCATTCAAGAACCAATCTCTCTCACCACACTCCCCATTTCTGCCCAGTAATTTTCAGTTTGAAAGCGTCACCTCACTCAGCGTATACTGAAAGGAAATGTCTAGAGAGGTCCTGGTCTGGAGCACTGATGGTAAGCCTAGCAGGGCTGCAGTCCCCACTGGTTCAGGAAGGAGAGTACAGGCCTCAGGTCTCTGACACTCCTTCTCACACTGCACAGTTACAGACAAGTAAGTGATACTGATGGGGGTCTGGGGAGAACATGCCTGAAGATGATCTATCTGTAGCTCCTAACATTTATCTCTGAAGCAAACTCGGAGCAGTTAGATCATTACTGCTCAGGATTCAAAGTGTGGGTGACAGCAACTCTCTATGTTCTCAGCTTCCCTAAGAGTCCAGGTAACTATGCAAGAGCTGACCTGAGACCTAGACACGTAGTGTTTTCAACTGTTTCCTAAATTCTGACTCCCAGGTAATTCGCAGGAAAATGCCATTCGTTTCTCCAGCATGCACTCAGATCAGGATTCACCTGACAGTACAAGGAAACAGCATTGCAAAGGCTCTTGACAGCAAGCCTTGCCATAGCTGTTATAAACAGTTGGAACCGCTAGGGGGAGCCCAGAGTTTGAAGGAAAATAGTGAATTTTGTTGGTTAGGGAATTGGCAATGCAAATACAATTATGGACGAGGAGGAGGTATCTTCAATTATATGGGGTAGACTTCCAGTTGGACGGAAAATGTAGCTAGCTGCTTTCTTCATGGAGATGAAGTCAAATCCAGTAGAAGGTTTTCTCCAAGTAAAGGACCCAATTAGCTGGATTCAGGGCTGCCAAGAGGAATTCCGGATACAGAGGGAGCAGCAGCCTCAGAGCTCAGTAGTCAGCAAGCTCTTCTGCTTCAAGGCTGAGTCCTCAGCCAGAGGATCCGAGCTGCACAAAGAGAGAGACTTAGTCAGGAAGGACTCCTCAGCAGCCCACATGGAGATGCTGAGGGAAGCGATGACAGGCCTAACTGGTGATGCAGTGTCACTTCACGAGCAGTGCAGGGCCTGTGCTCCTGGTTCCCTGACTACAGTCTTTCCTCATGAGTCGAGCTGATTAGAAACAGTTAGTGAGACTAGCACTGCACTGGGAACAACAGCAGCCTGTTCTGCTTTCTATGTGACCTTGGCTTTGCTTGTCCTCTATGGAGAGCAGACTTTGGGATAACCCAAGGACCGATGGTCACACTCTTATCTAGGAAAAGCTCCATGAGGGTTCTCACGTTGGGAATGTTCTACCCCACCTGATACTGCACTGTGCCTTGTGAGGTAATGAGTACCACCATTTGTCACTATAAAAGCAGGCCGCAATCATAAGAGTAAAGCTAGAAAGGATAAATGATTTTTAAAACAAGATCAAAAGATAAGCCTACATTTTTATCTATCAAAGACTTCACAAAGAAATCCTAATAATTTTGTGGAAAATTATCAATAGCAAGAAAAAAGTATGTTAAACAATACTAAAAGATCTATATACTTTCAATAAAATTCAATTAAGACCGTACAAAACTAACATCGTTATTTTAAATATAATCAACATTTCTTATCATTTTTCTCCTATTAAATGCTCTGAAAGTTGCAACTGAGAATTAATTTCCTTACCTTGTCACAGCATCTACTAAGAAAGGTGCTGGGGGGGAAATCAGTGAGAATCTGTCTTTAGTACCACACCCTTCTGTTTCTGGGACAGATGCTCCAAATCCTGTGAGCCTGTTGGAGATGGGAGCACCCTGCTGTGGGAGAGGCACAACATGTCTTAACACAGAGGCAAGTTCACCTCCAGCAGCTTCACATCACTCTCTGAGTCACAAATGGTTATGAGCTGCCACGTGGGTGCTGGGAAGCAAACCTAGGCCCTCTGCAATGAAAGTAAGTACTCTTAACCACTGGATCATCTCTCCAGCCCCTTTTACCACCTCAAATTTTAATCTGTAATCTGTCTGAATCACCAGCATTTACAGAAAAGTTGAGCAACAAATGAAGCCATTAAATTAACAAGCGCTGATAACAACCCCAATATTTTCAGGAAAAACAAAGTGGGAGTCTTTTAAGCCTCTAAAATTGTAACCAAAAGAAGTATAAATAGTATGAACTTACTGGAATGATCCACCGGGGTGTGATCATGGATGATGAAGACACCTACAACAAATTGTATAGCCACTTACTTTTAGGGAAGACTGATTATTTTCATAATCACACCCATTTTCTGTTATAAGAAGCACTGAAAGGAATGCAGTTCCCATGGAGTCTCCTGAGCTAACCAAGCGTTCAGCCCCAGGCTCTCACAGTCAAAAGACTGCCAGGACTTTGAGGGCCTCCACATAACAGGAAGGATGATACCTCAAGTACAACACTGCTACTGTTAGTTCATTTCTCTCTCTTGTTTTAAAGACAGGGTTTCTTTGTGTAGTCCTGGCACTGACTCTGTAGATAAGGCTGGCCTTGAACTCAGAGTTCAAGCCTGCTTCTGCCTCCCAAGTGCTGGGATTAAGGGTGTGTGCCACTACTATCTGGCTCATTTATTATTCTTAAAATCTTTAAAATTATATTTATTTGTGAGCGCGCGCGCGCGCGCACACACACACACACACACACACACACACACACACACACACACACACACACACACACACACACACACACACACACACACACACACACACACACACACACACACACACACACACACACACACACACACACACACACGCGCAGCAGATACTGAGGCATTAGAAGGATATATGGTCTTCACTCTCACTGACTTCCAGGACTGGAGTTAGATTACCACAGGAACATCGATTGTAAATGAATGGAGGATTAAGATGGCATTGGATGCACAAGGCCCAGAGATTAGAAACATCACTACTAAGATCCCAACCCAGGTTTACCCAGGTTCAAAGATCCAAGTGTACAGCTGTTCATTAAGGGGATGGTGATTGTTTAGTGCAGGCTTAGTTTGATTTTACAGACTTTGTAAAGCAAAGGAGACATGAGCAGAATAATCAGGAATATACAAAGAGCAGCAGGAAGAGTATTGGTTGCATCTGTGGATGGCTGTGACTGTTCCACTTCAGTCACTCGTACAAAGACCTGACTCATTAGGTTTTTTGTTGTTGTTTTATATTATTAATTAATTTTGGTTATACTTCCACACTGGGTGCTTAGTACCATGTAGGTGGCCAAATTTAATCACTTTAAAAAACAAACAAACTAACAAAAAACTCTGTTCTGGCCACTTGAGGTTCCGGTTCTCAGAGGTCACTGGATTTGAGAGTAGACTCTAGCTTATTGCGGTAAGTCAAGGGCCTTGCTTGACCATGGCTTTGATTAGAAGTACACAGGTTATTTCTCCTCTGTGTGGAATGGATAGAGTCTAACCAGTAAGGTAGATAACCTCAAACTGATATCTAAACCACAGCTCCTGAGATGAGTATGGAAAAAGAGAACTAACAAAAGCATGAGAAGAAACCTAATTACTGCCAACATGCTGGAGGTGCTGCCCAATTAACGTATAGAACTGAAACTCTGAGACAGACTCAGACAAAATAGAAAGTCAGGCAGGCAAGTGAGATAGCTCATGGGTTAAAGGCACTTTAGCGTAAACCTGACTATCTCAGGTAGATCACTGGTCCCACATGATCCAAGGAAAGAATAACTCCTGAAAGCTGTTCTCTGATCCCACATGCAGTGACATGCACACCCACAATACACAAATACACACAGCACATAAACAAATGCCAAAAGTTTAAAGTCAGGCAATTCAGGTGTGATGGACACTCAAACCTGCAATGGCAACACTTGGGAGGTGAAGGCAGGAACTCCTAGGTCAGCTTAGGCTACCTGGATTAAGCCCAGGGCAAACATTGCACTGGCTACATCGCCATCCCTATTCCCTAAGAGCAGAAACTGTAATCTAGACAAAACATTAAATAAGAACCTTATTCTTGCTGGGCAGTGGTGACGTATGCTTTTAATCCTCAGTATCTGGGAGGCATAGGCAGGTAGATCTTTGTGAATTTGAGGTTAGCTCGGTCTAAAAAAAAAAGAAGAACCTTATTCTCAGGGAAGCATGTTATTGCTGCCCCAAATCTCAGCCCTCTATTTTGTTCTGCTTAATTTATTTATTTCTGTGTATATTGGAGTGACTTTCTGTACTCATGTGTGCAAGGCCATGGAATCTAGAGGAGAGTAGTAGATCCACCTACCTCTGCCTCACAAGTGCTGGACTAAAAGTGTGGGCCATTTTGCCACACTACTATTTTGGTTTTGTTAAGCTCACTAATCCACAAAGACAAAGAGCAGACATATTGTAATTGTTCTAAATTAGCTCTTAGGAATTATGTTTTTCTGTGCTTCAGGCTATTTTGGCATTAATTTTAGAAGCTATCTCTTGTCTATTTTAAGATTTATTGTGGTTCAAGATCAAATCAAAGATTTCTTCCCTTTTGGTAATGTCTTCCTATCTATTAACCTAAGCTGGTAGTCTATATCACCAAATATCACCTGGGAACATGTTTGGAAATACAGATTTTAGGGTTTTATCCAATGATGTGGGCTGTCTTCTGTATGCTGTGAATATGCTTTATTACCATTGGTTAATAAAGAAGATGTTCTCGCCTATTGCAAGGCAGCTTAGAGGCAGGCAGGAAATCCAAGCAGAGATAAAGATGAAGGAGGGCAGAGTCAGGGAGAGAAGCTGCAAGCTGGACCTGACCAGAAAGCAAGATATATTGGGACACAGGTAAAGCCATGGAACCACGTGGCAACCCACAGGTTAATAAAAATGAGTTAAGTTGTAAGAGCTAGTTGGTAATGAACCTGAGCCATAGACCAAAAAGTTTATAATTAAGATAAGCCTCTGAGTAATTATTTTATAAGCAGTTATAGGACCACAGTTGAGAGAGATTTCTTCAGACCAAGGACCAGGATAAGACAGAAAAAATTCTGGCTATATCCCAAGATATACATAATTTGAAACTAAGATGAAGTCCAACAATCTGTTTAGCACACTTTCTAGGTAATTCTAATACACACTCAAGTTTGTTCACTAATGATTTACATAAGCAACCCATATCACAGAAAGAGCCACCTGTGTCCCCTGAATCCTCAGGGAGGTACAGCAGGTACCTACAGCAGCTCTTGTCTTACAGTTAACAGTTACTGAAGTCGTTGTAAGTCTCTCTAACCAGACTGAAGTCCAGCTGAAGAAAGGAACTTTATCTGCTTTATGGCAATGGTACTGAGTACTGCTGCCTTCCAAATTAAATGAGGGCTGAGATTTTCAATAATATTCATTAATTATGCTCCCACTTTTTTATATAAAAAATAAACATGTTCTTATAGTGTTAACACTTATTTTAGACTGGCTTTTGCTCTAACCCTGGCTGGCTTGGAATTTGCTCTGTGGATAGGGATGGCCTGGGACCTGCATCAGTCTTTCCGAATGCTGGGTTTAGACATAAACCACCAAACCCAGAGTATTGTCTTAACTCTTAAAAAATGTATTTTTATATATGTGTCTGACTGTTTTGCCTATATGTATGTAAGGACATTACAAGTGTTCAACAAATGCTGAGAGCAGGAGAGGCCGACGGATCCTCTGGAGCTTGAGTACACTGGTGCTGTGAGCTACCGCATGGGCACCAGGAACAGAACCGAGGTCCTCTGCCAAAGCAGCAAGAGCTCATAACCATCAAGCTCATCGCCGTAACTCTTCATATTGACACAGGCTCCAGGTTTTCTCTCCTGTTATTTAATATGGTGTTGAATTATGAATGGGCTTATAGTGACATGCAATTTCCATAGGGTGAAATGCAACTCAAAGCAGCAGAGTTTGAGTCTAGAAAGGCAAAGCTCAAGAGGTAAATAAAAGCTCTTTGTGTTTGTGTGAGTGTGTACATGCCACATATGGAGGTCTTAGGTGTTCACAGAGCTTCTTGTGCTCCACTGTGTGTACACCTGGCTACCAGGTCTGACAGTTTCTAGAAATTCTATTTATGCCTTCTCTTATGTGTATATTGTGTCCAGATTTATCTGAGTTTTGGGGATCCAAATTGAGGTTCTCACAATTGTGTAACAAATGCTTTACCCAGTGAGCCATTTTCCCAGTCCTCAAAACTCTCATTAAATAAAAAGTTTTACTAAATTATTACATAAGAAAAAAAGCTGGAACCTAGCAGAAACATTTTCAAAACAAGTTTCTACCTTGCTGTTTTGAGGCACATTTCCCTGGGGTGTGACTGTGTGGTCCATCAAATTCTCAGTTAGAGAAAGAAGTAAGGCATCCAAATCATCTGTAGCATCCTGCAGAAGACAAGGCACCAAGAATCCATGAATTATTCGGCATTGCAACTTTCCCACACCTCTGAATTTCTAATAGTGACTTGGGCCTATCTAGTGTTGACCCTTTAAGCAGAAAGGAAAATTTGGAAATGAGCTATCAATGATTCTACTTCAAGGAAGAGAATCTACACTGTAATCAGAAGTAGGAAAAGAAGTGTTCTGTAAATATCCATGTAACTACTCCATTAACATAGACAAAACCTGGTAGAGTTAACTTAGCGACTGGTTTGTGGCCAGGCTGGCAGGTTTGGATAGGACAGTCATGATGTCCCAGCTGAATTCTTTTCTTAAGGTGAGAAGGGAAAGAACATCTATGTGGTAATGGAGAGATGAAGGCTGTTTAATACGGAAAGGCAGAAAGCTAATGCCCATTCTGCAGTAGAATGCGATCATGTAAGAAAAGAAGTTAAGTGTTTAAATGGCAGGACTGGTTGACAAGAGCGAGCTCAAGAAAAGTTTTAGGCATCTACTAAATAAACTGATGCTTCCCAAAGTGCTGTTTGTTCAATTCTAGATGAAGCTATGGGCTA